>JANUWF010000325.1:0-14194 GCA_026120185.1 Voacanga thouarsii | reverse complement strand
GATTAGATTTCACCCACTACAAGAAAAATGAATTTCCACAACAATTGAATTTCGTGGGAAAAAGGATAGATTTGGTAGTAAATGATTAATTGCAACGGAAAAATGCTCGTTGCTATTGAAGGGGGTTGCAATTGCCTTTGCAACTATAAGCACCGTTGCAATGATCTATTTTCCACAGAAAATGCCTCTTTTTACAACTCTTTTTTTTTTTTTTTGCTACAAGAAACCTCAAATCTATCCAAACTAAATGTAACAGTTCTTTTTTCGTTGCATGGCCGTTGCAAATAGGCTTTTTTTAATGAATTTTGTTCGTCGTAAATACAATTATTGCCCGTTGTAAATATTTAATATTATAATTAATTTTTATTTTAAAATAAATATTTAATTAATTCTCATCACTTTCTAATGTGTCCCTACTTCTATGCATTCCAAAATTTTACATTGCATAATTTTCGACACTTTTTATATAAGTATGCCTAATTTTATGATACTTATATTTGCTAGTGTCGCCTAATTTACTAATATTTATTATATAATTTTTTTCTAACGACATGTTTTGTATAAGCGTCTCTAAATTAGCGATCAAAGATTATGTTTGATGACATTTTTTTGCTATACTATGATTGTGAAACGTCCTAAATTTGGCGACACTTTTTTTTTTTTACATAAATGTCTTTAAAATGACGACATATAATTATGACTCTATCCCTTTCTTATAGTGACGAAATAATCCATAACATCCCAAAAAAATATACCCAAATTACGACGCATAAGTATGATTGCATCCCTTTTTCACAACACTAATTTTTCCGTAGTATTCCAAAATTTAGCATCATTTTTTTTCAATATTTCTCAAAATTTAAGACATATGATTACTATTGTGATATTTTTTTATACACAATTTCTCCAGAAATTTTGTACCATTTTTGTTTTCTTGTTTTTTTAATACTTTTAAAGCTGTCCAATTACATTTTTCAAATTTTAGAAAGCAAAAAATTTGAAACATAATTTAAATATTCAAAAAATATATAATTCAAATATCCATATAAAAAACAAGCAAATGTTATGAATATTTTAAAATTATTGGAAGCTCCATTAATTAGTGGAGGCTCCACTAATTATGAATTTATGTGAATAATTAGAGAAGATTTTTATGGATGTCCACCATTTAGTGGAGACACCACTAATTAAGTTAGTGGAAGATGATGTATGACATGATGTATTCTACTAATTAGAGCTCTATAAATAGAGCTATTTTCTAAACTTGTAATACACCATTATTTTGTAAAAGAAAAATTAGTGAAAGAAATATTAGAGAAAATTGTGAGAGAGAAAAAAAAAGGAGAAAAGTGTGAAGAATTCTTGGGCAAAAATAGTTAGAATTTTATTAGTGTGTAGTGTGAAGATTTTATTCTAACACTATCCAAATTTTAGAACACGTTATCAGCACGAGTCTCTGCCGGTACAAAAGCCAGAAGACTAAAGCACGAGTCTCTACCGTTACCAAAACCAGAAGACAGGTACGCATTTAGTGATCTCTATGACTAATCTCGCTAAACTCGAATTTGTAGCCCTTGATATTTCTGAAAAAAGTTATATGTCATGGGTTCTCGATGTAGAAATGCATCTAAATGCTGAAGGCCTTAGTGAAACTATTCAAACAAATAATAGTGCATCTGCACAACACAAGGCTAAAGCTTTGATTTTTATTCGTCGTCATCTCGATGAAAATTTGAAAATGGAATATCTTATCGAAAAAGATCCATATGTCCTGTGGGTAAATTTAAAAGAAAGATTTGACAACTTGAAGATAGTCGTACTACCCACTGCACGGTATGAATGGTTGCACCTGAGGTTGCAAGATTTTAAACCCGTGAATGAATATAGCTCTGCAATGTATAAAATTACTTCTCAGTTAAAATTATGCGGAGAAAAAGTGACTGATGAAGATATGTTGGAGAAGACATTCTCTACCTTTCATGCATTGAATATTGTCCTGCAGCATCAATATCGAGAAAAATGGTATACCAAATTTACAGATTTAATTACTACTCTCCTCATTGTAGAGAAAAATAATGAGTTATTATTGAGAAATCATGAAGCCAAACCAACTGGCTCAACAGCACTCCTAGAAATGAATGTTGTTGGCTCCAGCAGAAGCCATCGTTATAGTCGTGACCGTGGCCGGGGTCGTGGTTATGGTCGTGGACACGCTCGATATTTTCCTTATCACAATCATAATCAAACTGTGAGAATTACTGGCCACCTGAAGTGGAACAGAAAAGATCATAAAGGAAAAGAAAAAGAAAAAGAAATGGAAGAAAAGCATGAGGATATATGTTATAGATGTGGCATGAAAGGTCATTGGTCACGAAACTGTTGTACAGCCAAGCATTTAGTGGAATTATATCAAGTTTCATTGAAAAAGAACAATAAAAATATGGAAGCAAATTTTTCTCAACATCCAGTAAATGATGCTGAGGATGATGATATAAATCCTGAAGATCTTAATATCAATATTACCTATATGGATGTATCGGATTTTTTTGAACACCCAGACAGTAGGATAGACCATTTAATTGGTGATGGCAGTGTCCAAAAGAACTAAAAGCCTCACCCTGATATTTTTGTATTTTTATTATATTCTAATAATATTTACGTTTGTATATATATATATATATATATATATATATATATATATATATATGTTCAGATAGCTGTTGTTAATGATGATATATGTATTATTGATAGTGGAACTACACACACCATAATAAAAAATAAGAAATATTTTTCTGATCTCAAAATAGAAGAAATAAATATTTATACGATAAACGGTAGTACAAATGTGATTGAAGGCTCTAGAAGAGCTAGTCTATTGTTGCCTAAAGGAACAACAATTATTATTGATAAGGCACTATTTTCCTCAAAATCCAGAAAAAATTTATTGAGTTTTAAATATATCCGCAGAAATAGGTATTATGTTGAAACAAATGAGGAAAATGGGATTGAGCATCTTTATATTACTCAAATTCATTTGGGCAAGAAATATGTATTAGAAAAACTACCGTCTTTTTCTACTGGCCTATATTTTACAAAAATACGTACAATTGAAATTTATCATCTCGCCAGAAGTTTACTGATCCTATTACTTTTAGTATTTGGCATGACCGGTTGGGTCATCCGGGATCTACCATGATGAGAAGAATCATTGAGAATTCACATGGTCATCTATTAAAAAATAAAAGGATATTGACATCAGAAAAATTTACATGTGCTGCATGTTCTCTAGGAAAATTAATTGTTAGACTATCACCAGTAAAAGTAGGAGTTGAAAGTCCTACATTTCTTGAACGAATTCACGGAGACATTTGTGGACCTATTGATCCACCATGTGGATTGTTCAAATATTTTATGGTCTTAATTGATGTATCATCTCGATGGTCACATGTATGTTTATTATCTACTCGCAATCGGCGTTTGCGAGATTACTTGCTCAAATAATTAAATTACGAGCACAATTTCCTAACCACTATATTAAAAATATCCGTTTGGATAATGCCGGTGAATTTTCATCACATGCATTTGATGCATATTGCATGTCAATTGGGATTAATATTGAACATCCTGTAGCTCATGTTCATACACAAAATGGTCTTGCTGAATCTTTGATTAAAAGATTACAATTAATTGCTAGATCATTATTAATGAAAACAAATCTCCCAACATCTGCCTGGGGACATGCTATTTTACATGTTGCAGCACTTGTACGTATAAGGCCAGCTAGTTATCATAAATTATCTCCTTTGCAATTGGCTTTTAGTTCAGAACTAAATATTGCTCATTTAAGAATTTTTGGGTGTGCTATATATGTTCCACTTGCACCAAACCAACGTACAAAGATGAGTTCTCAAAAAAGAAAGGGGATATACGTTGGATATGATTCTCCCTCTATTATTAGGTATGTTGAACCCCTGACAGGAGATGTATTCACAGCAAGATTTGCTGATTGTCATTTTGATGAATCATTATTCCCTAAATTAGGGGGAGAACAAAAATAGTATAAAAAGAATCTTGCTTGGACAACATCATTAAATTATCTTGATCCGCGCACAAGCGCATGTAAACTTGAAGTTCAAAAGATAATTCATTTGCAAAGTATTGCAAATCAAATACCAGATGCTTTTGTTGACTCCAGAAGAGTTACAAAATCACATATTCCAGTTATAAATGCTCCTATTCGAATTGAAGTTCCAGTAGAATAAAATATTATACCTATAGCTACTGAGTCAAAAGCACGCCAGAAGCGTGGCCGACCTCTTGGTTCTAAAGATAAAAATCCTCGAAAGAAAAGAGGATTAAATGATCTAGAAGATCATATTGAAGAAAAGAATGATAAAGACCAAGAGAGAACTGATGACAAAGAACCAGAAATTGATGAAAGTAACACTGAAATTTCTATCAATTATACCACTTCCGGTAGAAGTTGGAATCGGATAGAAACTGTTATTAATAATATATTTGCATGCAATATATCTGTTGATGTTACACGGGATAATGATGATCCTGAACCAATATCAGTTGATAAATGTCGGCATAGAAAAGATTGGCTACAGTGGAAAGATGCGATTCAATCGGAGTTAAATGCATTGACAAAACGTGAAATTTTCGGACCTGCAGTCCGAACACCAGAAGGTGTAAAACCTGTTGGCTACAAATGGATATTTGTGCGAAAGCGCAATGAAAAGAATGAAATCGTACAATATAAAGCACGGTTAGTAGTCCAAAGTTTTTCACAAAGACCAGGTATTGATTATGATGAAACTAATTCTCCTGTCGTTGATGCTATTATACTCCGATATCTTATCAGTTTGGCAGTACATGAAAAAGATAGATATGCGCCTATTAGATGTTGTCATCTGCTTACTTGTATGAAAATTTAGAAAATGATGTTTACATGAAAATCCCGAAGGATTTCATATGCACGAAGCATATAAACATTATCCTCGTGAAAATTACTCCATCAAGTTGCAGAAATCATTATATGGCTCGAAGCAATCTGGGCGCATGTGGTTCACACGTCTTAGTGAATATTTATTGAAAGCGGGATTTAAAAATGACCAGGTATGTCCATGTGTTTTTATTAAGAAATTTGGTTCTAAATTTGTAATATTAACTATATATGTTGATGATATTAATCTTATTGGAACTCCTGAAGATCTCCAAGAAACAATTGATTATTTAAAAAGAGAATTCGAAATCAAGGATTTTGGTAAAACTAAATTTTGCCTTGGTTTACAAATTGAACATTTGGAAAGTGGAATATTTATTCATCAATCAACATATACGACAAAAGTGCTAAAAGATTTTACATGGACAAAGCACATCCATTGAGTATTCCAATGATCGTCCGATCATTAAATGTGAATAAAGATCATTTCCCACCTCAAGAAGATGATGAAGAACTCCTTGGTCCTGAAGTACCATATCTAGTACAATTGGTGCATTGATGTATCTTGCTAATAATACACGACCTGATATTACTTTTCTTTGTCAATTTATTAGCAAGATTTAGTTCTTCACCAACACGACGACATTGGAATGGAATTAAACAAGTCATTCAATATCTCCAAGGTACAATTGATCTCGGATTATTTTATTCAAATAAAACCAGTCCAACATTGATAGGTTATGCGAGATCTTTGGTTATTTATTTAATCCACATAAAGCACGTTCTCAAACGGGCTATCTATTTACATGTGGAAATACTTGCTATATCATGGCGTTCTACGAAACAATCTATAGCGACTACTTCTTCAAATCATCTTGAAATTATAGCCATTCATGAAGCAAGTCGAGAATGTGTATGGCTAAGATCCATGATTCATTATATCCAGAAAGTTGTGGATTATCATCGATCAAAGATATTCCAACTCCTCTTTATGAAGACAATGCAGCTTGCATATCTCAATTACGAGGAGGATATATTAAAGGAGATCGGACAAAACATATTTCACTAAAATTCTTCTTTACTCATGAACTCTAAAAGAAAGGTGAAATTGATGTGCTACAAATTCGGTCATGTGACAATCTCGCAGATATTTTCACGAAGACTTTACCGACTGCAACATTTGAGAAGTTGAGATATAAAATTGGTATGCGTCGGTTTAAAGATTTAAAGGGATCATCTCATCAGGGGGAGTAATAAATAGACATATAGAATAGTGTACTCTTTTTCCTTCACTAGATTTTTTTTCCACTGGGTTTTTATCTAGTAAGGTTTTAACGAGACATATTCTTTATGTAATGGATGGGCATCCAATGGGGAGTGTTATGAATATTTTAAAATTATTGGAAGCTCCATTAATTAGTGGAGGCTCCACTAATTATGGATTTATGTGAATAATTAGAGAAGATGTTTATGCATGTCCACCATTTAGTGGAAACACCACTAATTAAGATTCGTAGAAGATGATGTATAGCATGATGTATTCCACTAATTAGAGCTCTATAAATAGAGTTATTCTCTAAGCTTGTAATACACCATTATTTTGTAAAAGAAATATTAGTAAAAGAAAGATTAGAGAAAATTGTGAGAGGAAAAAAAAGGAGAAAAGTGTGAAGAATTCTTGTGCAAAAATAGTTAGAGTTTTATTAGTGTGTAGTGTGAATATTATATTCTAACGCTACCCAAATTTTAGAACAGTAAAATAATATTTAATTACAAAATGTTCAACTAATTCTTACCAGAAACATCTGTTCGCATCTTCAAAGTGGATGAATTTTTTACGAATCATTACTTTTGATATTTTAATATCCTTGCAAATCAAAACAAATCAAATGATAAATATTCAAAATAATGAAATAATTTCATTGACAAATATTGATAGTTTTTCAAAATTCAATGAAATAAACTTAGTTGAAATAATTTGACTAACTAAATACTTACATAAACTTAACTTTGTGTAGATGTAATAAAATTGTGACCAGCCTAAAAAATTAAATGCATGCCATAAATTTTAGCAACTCAACAAATTGTCCAAAATAATTTCTTAATTTACAGAATAGTCTTTTGTTTCAAATACTATAGATGTTATTATTTACAAGTCAAATTTCATCACATGGTTTGCAGTATAGGAGTACTTTCACATACTAGTAATGCAGAAAAAGAGAAAATTTGGTAAATCAGTCCATCTATCAATAAGAGTGATAGGATAATGAATCAACCAACCTCTCTCCTTTTGAAATCGATGCCCATCATAGGGTTCTCTGATTTAGCCTTGAGCTGTTCATAGCTAAATATGGTTTGGGTACTTTCACCACCATTCTCATCCTGCTCTGGATCTATTTCTAGTTCAGACTCCGGCTTTGGTTCTGAAGACTCTCCATTAGTCTGATCTGTCTCAGTATCCTAGACTTTTGAAGCTTCTTTAGAATCTTCCGCCTCTATAGGAGCATTTTCATTTTTGGATTCACTTGCAAGCAGGGGTAAAATATATCATATGCTTATAAACTCTTACATCCTAGGCAACGACAAAACAGATTGTGCTTTAAGAACAACAAGAAAACCTATGCCATCTCACTCCTTCAGAGGTTCAAGTAGCAAATGCCTCATCACTGGCAACCTTTTGCAATATAACAGTCACAAACCTACCAAATGACCTACATGCTATGGATAAATAGAAAGATTCAATATATGTAGTTTTCAATGTGCTCTTTTCCAGGAAAGGAGTACAATATTTGTGGCAGATGGTCTTACAGTTTCCATTATTATACAATCTACATGTCAGAAGAAAATGTAGCAGCTATTTGTGATCCCTGACCTGGTCCAGCTGACTTTGTTGCAGAAGAAGCTTTTGGGGCAGGATTCGAATTAAATGTAGAATTTAGGCGCTAAGGCTGAAGCTCTTTGAGTTGGTCCTCCCTGATTTGTTCCATTGGTCCTATCCAGGTTATAAGAAAATCAAAATGAACAAAGAGACACAAATAAGAAGTACAAGAAAAAGATGAAATTTCTTAGAACTTATTTCCCTTGACTAGGGAAATAACATAATTTTTTTGTAAAACAGTGGCATCTTATTTTTAAAAATCACACACTTCTACCCCATAAGAATAAGGATGGATAACAAAATGCAGCAAGAGATTGATAAACTAGAAGCTAGTTCATTTACATCCAATATAATTCCATACAACTATTAGATACAGATTCTACCTCCTAGATATTACTTCCCAATTAACAATCAAAAAGATCGAGGGATACAAGGACTGTGGTGAAGGAAAAGATCTTGGGAACAAGAAGTCAAGTATGAAATCCAACATTGAATGGATAGACTAGCATATAACCAAGGATGATGAAATAACAAGGGCTAAAACTCTGAGCCTGTAAAAGAAACAGGCCCAAGCAACTATTTATAAAGATTCAAGACAAGGGCAATGTCAACAGCAAAGTGCCGGGGGGTGACAATGCAAGTCCTCTTTGAGAACATAGTGTACATTTCATAGATAAGGCACCAAGGGATTGCATTACATGGTATGAAAGGCCATTATTTCCATATAATAGTATACTTCCTACAAAAAAACTCAACAGATGATGTGTTTACAAATGTAACACAAACCAGGCCATTCAATCCTAAAAAGAATAAACATCAGATGTATAAGTATGCTAAAGGAAAGGATGAAGTCAGTACATTAAACGCCATTAATAAGTAACTTACAAAATGAAAGTCATGGCAGGCTGCCTCTTAATGGTCCTAAAGTTGTGACTGGTAGATGAATCGAAAAAATGGTGTTCATCATCAGCCAAGATGCATAAGTAAAACTTGTCTTATACATGCCAAAACTAAAGGGCACACAAACCAGAGGCACACATTGTCCATGTCATATGGGTATTCAGACAAATAAATACCAAATGCACTGAAAAGTGCATTTTCTAAGTCACTCACAGTAAATATTTTAGCTCTGCTTGTGAATGGCACCAAAAAATGAGCTAGTTTTAGTATGTCATTTGCCTTGGTATTTTCTGTCATTGCCTGGAGAATAAAAAATTTAAGTTAAAATAACTTGATGCAACCAAGAACCAAAAAAAAATTCATAGTAACAATTCATTAAACTGATAAGTAACCAAACAAGTAATACCTGATTAATAAAATATTCATTGACACCATCAGCATGGAAGTCACTAGGGGGAGTAAATTGTCGTCTGTTATTCCAGTCTTGCAACTAAAATATTAATTAAGATAAAAACAACAAACAAAATGAACATGTTCATCTATTGTTTGGTGATGCAATGGATTACGTCATTATTAAAATAGTCGCAAGGGTTTGGAGAGGACATCTCATGTACCTGAAACAGGAGCTCAGAGGTTGCAAAAAAAACCCTATGTTGAAGAAATTCCATAGGGTGTTGCTTCATAGCATGGATAGTGGTAGAAGACTTGGAGAAATTAGGTGATGCCACAGGATTCAACCACAAGAGCTGCCACAAGGCCTACAAGAAATAGTGAACATATAATGC
This sequence comes from Voacanga thouarsii, assembly GCA_026120185.1. Lineage (NCBI taxonomy): Eukaryota > Viridiplantae > Streptophyta > Magnoliopsida > Gentianales > Apocynaceae > Voacanga > Voacanga thouarsii. The sequence goes on along the minus strand of JANUWF010000325.1, from coordinate 4,683 downwards.
ATCCGAATCATGCTAAAAAATTCCAAGCATTCAACTGCCTACTACAAAGTAGATACTTGTATTTTAGGTTAACTTAATTAAGTTTCTGCTTCATATTACATATTGAAGAGAAGCAGTGTGAATCTACATGATAGAGGAGCTCAGTTAACAAACTATTCAGAAAAGAATACAACAATTGGCTCTAATGAGATATACAGCTCACTCTATAAATACATATTCAAACAAAATGAAAGAAGAAAACAAAACTTATTATAAGAATCAATACATGTGAACTATAGAGTGCCCTTCACATTTTGCTGATAGGTACTTCAAACATTGTCAAGAATTTACGTGTCTGAGGATAACGATCAAGCATCTTACATCATCCAACCTCAATGGCTTCTCTTGATCATAAAATTCTTCATTGTCAACAATTGTAAGCATGTGCCTGGTCAACCATACACAACAACAGAAGTAATTACCATAGAAAACAAACATGAAACATTATTAGATATATAAGAAATTACACAGAAGAATTCTCACTTGTAAACAGGGCAGAAAATAGCCAAAGGTAATAGCCAACTAGGGGCATCCTCAGGTAAATATGCGGACAGCCTGGACAAGGATGACCACATATTGCTCTCATGGAACCTTTTCATGAAGTTCCAAAGTACAGGAACCACTTCTGTTCTATAAGCTAGTATAGTCATAATACGCTCTAAGGGAAGAATGTTGAAAGTCACATGCAGGAAAGCACATGCAGCACCCACAGCGGCCACCTCATTATTATTTAGCACTTTATTATAAGAACTATCACAAAGTGAAACCCCTCCTAATAAAATATTTGTCTGAGCAATAAGGAAGAAAAATGTCAGTTCACATTCAAGAAAATCTAGACTCATGCTTGTTTCCTGGTGAGGCAATGTTCATACCAATTGTAGGAGAAAGTGGGGATCTATTGCATTGTAAATCTACAGTTCCAAGTCCCTAGTTAGAACTTCATCAGCACACTCATCACTAGAAATCATTTCATCATCTTCCACAAGTCCATCTGAAAATTGAATGCTCGTATAAAAATAAGCTCAAGAAAATAAAAAAGCAGGAAAAGTTGATTCACTCAAAGGACTACAATATAACAAATCTAAAGTCAAAAACTTCCATACGTATTCTATATCATGATGTGTCTAAAAGGAAAAAGTAAGGAATAAGGACTTATGAGTACTAGGACCACTTACTCTGTTTACTTCCTTCATTTGATGGTCTGATTGGGGGAATTGCCTCCAACAAAGATGTCGTGACAATAGCAAAATCTACAGCCTAAGCAAAAGTGAAATGAAAGAATTAAGAGCAGATTTAATGAGCACACTCAAAATTCAAAAAAGTAACATGGTGAATTAGTGGATCTAAATTTGCAAACTAATGTGATATCTATAGAAGAAAGTGTCCAAAACTGAGTTCAAAAGTTCTACAGGAAAAATACTGATGAACGACCCACCATTATATTTGATAATACAACAACATTGGCTGAACTAGCTTAACTGAAAGCTCTAGTGATTGGAATTTTTTTTGTTTCAGAAAGTTATAGAAAAACTAGAAGAATGTACATGTTTAAAATCCTATTAGCTTTTCATTAATACATAAATATATAGGTTGGCAATATACTCACTGCAATACAATAGATTAGCCACCAAAAGATTTAGGCACTAACAGTATTAAGATGATAAAAAAAACTAGAACAAGCATAATTTCACAACATACATCTCATTTTGTATACTTATCCCCTCTTCACATACATCTATTCATATTACATACCAATTATATGCATATCTATAGAAGAAACTAAGCAGTTATATACATATCTACATAAGAAATTAAATTCTTTTACCATATCAAATGATTCAGGCTGAGCAAAAGCAACTCCAGCAACTTCTAAAACATTTCCTAGAAGTCAGGCATAACCAGGAAAGTCATTTGAAATATCATCAAATAGAAGATTGTTACGATCTTTTACACACAGCGCCATTTGATGGAAATAGTGCTGACTCAATGCTGGTGTTACAAACATCTGGATAAGGAAATAAAACAATCAGTTATATCATAATACAAGTCAAACAATGATGTGGTAATTAAGTCTAGTAACGGAAAGAACAACTGTCTGTAGCAAGATGAACACAAAGATAACGCATATGTACAACACATAAAGAAAACATATGTTAGCATCACAAAGTGTAGCATCTGTTTTGGACAAACACATTTTTTGTTGTTGTAGACAACTTTTTTTTCTTCTTAAACAAAATGAAAGCTACCTAAAAAGTCCACAAAGGAGTTAGAACTTGTGAGATAGTTCTCATGACATCATTATAGAATAAATTCATTATTATAAGAGGAGGCAGTATTAAGGGGACTAATCATTCCATTTGAGAACTATTTGAAATCATGTAATAGTTAATAAGCCCTTCAGCAAAATCATACCTTTAAGAATTCTGCAACTTTAGTTACCGACCAAGTTACTTATGCTATTCATTTTCCTTTTTCTCTTTTGTTAAAACCATTTCCCATTTTCTTGAAAGCTAACTTGGAATATTAGTTGAAGACATAAACCTACAACTTAGATATAGCTACTTAATGCAAGCTTCTTGAAAGTCTCAAACCTAATCATGTCAAGGAAGAAAGAAAGAAAGGAAAAAGAGCCTCCAATCTAAGGATTATACATCAACTTCTCTTCACCTTGTTACTTCATTTCTTCCTCGACTACTATGTTTATCTACTAGAGAGCTGGATTTGCAGCTACCAGAAATCATAGACGTAACCTCTGCAAATCGAGGTTTTACTAAGGATTGTTCAAGTTGCTTGGCCCTCTGCATATTCTCTTCAATATTTGACCCTTTATTCTGTCACTTTGGTACAAAAAGTTACCAGCTTATGATCTTATCATCAATAATGCAATTTTAAGTTTGGCCTATCGATTTTCTTGAACAAAAATTGAAGCTATGAGTCATTTGGTTGAGTTGTAAATGGCATATTGGCATTTTATGTGTAATATTGAAACCTTTTTGAGTTTTACTCAAAGAATACATATAGATTTTAACCCAAAAATAGAAGCAAAAGAACATTTACAAATGTTTGATGTGTTAAAATCTTATATGAACCTAATGGAGGAGACAAAATGATTCCATGATAAGTATATTGACAGATTTTATAACTGTTGTGCTCGAATTCTCCATCCCAGTTTGCCTGATTAGTATAGCAACAGATACAGGAAGCATAAAAGTTAAACTTTCAAAAGAGAAATTGCAATAGACTCCATTTTCAGTCACCTATTTGGTTGCTTTTGTAATATGGTTGACATTTATTTAAAGCATCTCCAGTGCTCAAGGTTTTGAAGTTTTGCCTATATTAGTTTAGGTTCTTGAGTTCTACCCCAAAATTTTTTGCGGCTTTGTTTTCCAAGAGCAAAAATTAGTATTAGCACTTGTATAATAAATCCATAGTTCTGGCAACATGTGAAATCTAGCTCAAACTTGATCTAGTCTCCGTGCTAGGATTGCAATCAACATAAAAATAAAATGCCAGAGAAGAGAAACAACAAAAAGTCTCATCTACAGTGCCTCCAATTAAATCTAGAAGAATATTAAGGACAACATAATTTAACTAATTGGTACTCAACATTACCAAAATTCTTGAATCAAATGGTGCAATTCAAAACTCATATACACAAAACGAGGGGCACGCCATTTACTTTCAGAACAAAGAAATCAAACTAAATAAAAAATAGTTGAAAACTAATACCTTCGAAATAGAGATTCCGGTCTCTGCCAAAAAACTCAGCACCAAAGAATAGAGGTAAAGACCAGGGTTACTGGGAAGAAGAATCACAAAGAGTTAGGACATTCGATTTCTCCTGCAGAAACCTAAGGCACAAAAAAAAAAAAAAAAAAAAATTGCCGCGAACTAGTGAAAAGCTGCAGAATCTTGTAGTTTGTCTCCAAAATCAGAGAAATCCAAATTCCACCACTATTCTCGGATAAGTACAACATTAGAGCGGTACTTATCTAAAATATTATGCTTGTTCACATGTTGACTGTCTATTTCTCTCCATGGAACTTGTAGTTTGATTTGGATTTTGTGATTGGAGCTGTTTCTGGTGTCTAATTTCGCACCAAAATGTATTGGATCTGCACCTTCTTTGTTTGGATCTCGGGAGTTAGTTCAGTAGGCAACTAGAATAACCACTGTGGATTCTTTGTAGTTTGTTGCTTTCTGGGTTTTGCGTCTCCACCCAAGAAATCATACTATTTTGAATGGTAAATTGTGTGGGCATCTTGGTTGGTTTTCTATTGGATATGATACATGTTTCTATTCGGAGTTGCAGCAACAGAATTACAGAGACAAAAAAGATGAAGAAGAAAAGAAAGACAAAAAAGAAAATATTTAAAATAAATTAATTAAAAATAAGAAAATAATATATTTTTAATTTAAAATACAAAATTATCAAAATGCCTTTAAAAATTAATAGAATTGTCAGTTGACCAACAGAAGGGTAAAAGTTAGATGATTAAAAAGTTCAAGGAATATTTTTATGTTTTTTTTTTAATTGAAATGCAAAGTTTGAATTTCAAAATAATTTGAGCCCTTATTTTTATTAATGTGTCCAACTATTTTCATATAATATAAAAATTTCAACTATCAACCAATTATTTGTTC
>JANUWF010000324.1:0-28558 GCA_026120185.1 Voacanga thouarsii | reverse complement strand
CGCCTAAGATGTAGAATGTAAAAAAACATCGTGACACTACTTTTGTCGTTTAAAAATTTCAGCGGTTACTAATCCTGTGAATACGAAATTCCAAAAGAAATATTCATTTTTATGTAGAATATGGCTGAGTTGACTTGTATTGTGCTACGTATATCGGTCATCTATATAAACAGGATTGGGAAACCCTTTGGAGTTTTGTGACGATGGTTTAGTTTCTAAAACTCGCATACGATGCACAAGGTTAAAAAATTTCATGACTCTACTTTTGACATTTAAAAATTTCTAGAGTTATAAAGACTGTGAATATGTAGTTTCAAATGAAATATTCTTTTGTATTTGGCATATGACTGAGTTGACTGGTAGTGTGCTGCGTATATAGTGCATCTATGAAAATTGGATTGGGCACCCCTTCGGTGTTTGTCGACGATGGTTAACCAACAGAACCCCGCATATGATGCACAATTTCAGAAAACTTCAGAACACTACTTTTGACATTTAAAAATTTTTGTAGTTACTTATCTCATGAATATGTAGTTTCGATGAAATATTTGTTTGTATGTGGTATACGATTGAGTCGACTGGAAGTGTTCTACGTATATATGTCGTCTATATAAATAGTATTGGGCAAGCTATCGTTGTTTTGCGATGGTGGTGTGCCTTCAGAAGCCCGCCTAAGAGGCAAAATGTCATAAAACTTCGTGACTCTACATTTGACATTTAAAAATTTTTGAGGTTACTAATCCTGTGAATATGTAATTTCAAGAGAAATATTCTTTTATATGTAGAATATGACTGAGTTGACAGGTAGTGTGCTACGTATATTCGTCGTCTTTATAAACTGGATTAGGCAACCATTCGGCGTTTGGTGACGATTGTTTACCTTCAGAAACTCGCATATAATGCACAATGTCAGAAAATTTCATGTCTCTAGTTTTGACATTTAAAAATTTCTGTAGTTAGTAAGCTTGTGAAAATGTAGTTTCAAATGCAATATTCTTTTGTATATGGTATTTGACAGAGTTTACTGGAAGTGTGCTACGTATATCGTGCGTCTATACAAAAAGGATTGGGGACCCCTTCGGTGTATGGCGATGATGGTTTTCCATCTGAAGCCCACATATGATGCACAATGTCAGAAAACATCATAACTCCACTTTTCACATTAAAAATTTCCGTAGTTACTAATCCTATGAATATGTTGTTTCAAATGAAATATTCTTTTGTATATGATGGATGACAGAGTTCACCGGTCGTTTGCTTCGTATATTAGTCCTCTATATAAGCAGGATTGGGGACCCTTCAGTGTTTTGCCACGATGGTCTAACTTCACTAACTCGCATATGTTGCACAGTATTAGAAAACTTCATGACTCTACTTTTGACATTTAAAAATCTCTATAGTTGCTAAGCCTGTGAATATGTAGTTTCCAAAGAAATATTCTTTTGTATGTGGCATATGACTAAGTTGACTGGTATTGTGCTACGTATATCGTGCATCTATGTAAACAGGATTGGATACCCCTTTGGTGTTTAGCAACGATGGTTTACCTTCAGAAACCCGCATATGATAGACAATGTTAGAAAATTTCATGACTCTACTTTTGACATTTTAAAATTCCTGTAGTTACTAATCCTACGAATATGTAGTTTTGAATTATATATTCTTTCGTATATGGTAAACGACGGTGTCGACTGGTAGTGTGCTACGTGAATCTATCATCTATATAAACTGAGTTGGGCCACCCATCGGTGTTTTGCGACGATGGTATACCTTTAGAAGCCCGCCTAAGATGTAGAATGTAAAAAAACATCGTGACACTACTTTTGACGTTTAAAAATTTCAGCGGTTACTAATCCTGTGAATACGAAATTCCAAAAGAAATATTCATTTTTATGTAGAATATGGCTGAGTTGACTTGTATTGTGCTACGTATATCGGTCATCTATATAAACAGGATTGGGAAACCCTTCGGAGTTTTGTGACGATGGTATAGTTTCTGAAACTCGCATACGATGCACAATGTAAAAAAATTTAATGACTCTACTTTTGACATTTAAAAATTTCTAGAGTTATAAAGACTGTGAATATGTAGTTTCAAATGAAATATTCTTTTGTATTTGGCATATGACTGAGTTGACTGGTAGTGTGCTGCGTATATAGTGCATCTATGAAAATTGGATTGGGCACCCCTTCGGTGTTTGTCGACGATGGTTAACCAACAGAACCCCGCATATGATGCACAATTTCAGAAAACTTCAGAACACTACTTTTGACATTTAAAAATTTTTGTAGTTACTTATCTCATGAATATGTAGTTTCGAATGAAATATTCTTTTGTATGTGGTATACGATTGAGTCGACTGGAAGTGTTCTACGTATATATGTCGTCTATATAAACAGTATTGGGCAAGCTATCGTTGTTTTGCGATGATGGTGTGCCTTCAGAAGCCCGCCTAAGAGGCAAAATGTCATAAAACTTCGTGACTCTACATTTGACGTTTAAAAATTTTTGAGGTTACTAATCCTGTGAATATGTAATTTCAAGTGAAATATTCTTTTATATGTAGAATATGACTGAGTTGACAGGTAGTGTGCTACGTATATTCGTCGTCTTTATAAACTGGATTAGGCAACCATTCGGCGTTTGGTGACGATTGTTTACCTTCAGAAACTCGCATATGATGCACAATGTCAGAAAATTTCATGACTCTACTTTTGACATTTAAAAATTTCTGTAGTTAGTAAGCCTGTGAAAATGTAGTTTCAAATGAAATATTCTTTTCTATATGGTATATGACTACGTTAACTGGTAGTGTGCTACATATATCGTGCGTCTATACAAAAAGGATTGGGGACCCCTTCGGTGTATGGCGATGATGGTTTTCCATCTGAAGCCCACATATGATGCACAATGTCAGAAAACATCATAACTCCACTTTTAACATTAAAAATTTCTGTAGTTACTAATCCTATGAATATGTTGTTTCAAATGAAATATTCTTTTGTATATGATGGATGACAGAGTTCACCGGTCGTTTGCTTCGTATATCAGTCCTCTATATAAGCAGGATTGGGGACCCTTCAGTGTTTTGCCACGATGGTCTAACTTCAGTAACTCGCATATGTTGCACAATATTAGAAAACTTCATGACTCTACTTTTGACATTTAAAAATCTCTATAGTTACTAAGCCTGTGAATATGTAGTTTCCAAAGAAATATTCTTTTGTATGTGGCATGTGATTAAGTTGACTGGTAGTGTGCTACGTATATCATTCATCTATGTAAACAGGATTGGATCCACCTTTGGTGTTTAGGAACGATGGTTTACCTTCAGAAACCCGCATATGATAGACAATGTTAGAAAATTTCTTGACTCTACTTTTGACATTTTAAAATTCCTGTAGTTACTAATCTTACGAATATGTAGTTTTGAATTATATATTATTTCGTATATGGTAAACGACGGTGTTGACTGGTGGTGTGCTACGTGAATCTATCTTCTATATAAACGGAATTGGGCCACCCATCGGTGTTTTGCAACGATGGTATACCTTTAGAAGCCCGCCTAAGATGTAGAATGTAAAAAAACATCGTGACACTACTTTTGTCGTTGAAAAATTTCAGCGGTTACTAATCCTTTGAATACGAAATTCCTAAAGAAATAGTCATTTTTATGTATAACAAGGCTGAGTTGACTTGTATTGTGCTACGTATATCGGTCAGCTATATAAACAGGATTGGGAAACCCTTCGGAGTTTTGTGACCATGGTATAGTTTCTGAAACTCGCATACGATGCACAATGTAAAAATATTTCATGACTCTACTTTTAATAGTTAAAAATTTCTAGAGTTACAAAGCCTGTGAATATGTAGTTTCAAATGAAATTTTCTTTTGTATTTGGCTTATGACTGAGTTGACTGGTAGTGTGCTGCGTATATAGTGCATATATGAAAATTGGATTGGGCACCTCTTCGGTATTTGTCGACGATGGTTAACCAACAGAACCCCGCATATGATGCACAATTTCAGAAAACTTCCGAACACTACTATTGACATTTAAAAATTTCTGTAGTTACTTATCTTATGAATATGTAGTTTCGAATGAAATATTCTTTTGTATGTGGTGTACGACTGAATCGACTGGAAGTGTTCTACGTATATATGTCGTCTATATAAACAGTATTGGGCAAGCTATCGTTGTTTTGCGATGATGGTGTGCCTTCAGAAGCCCGCCTAAGAGGCAAAATGTCATAAAACTTCGTGACTCTACATTTGACGTTTAAAAATTTTTGAGGTTACTAATCCTGTGAATATGTAATTTCAAGTGAAATATTCTTTTATATGTAGAATATGACTGAGTTGACAGGTAGTGTGCTACGTATATTCGTCGTCTTTATAAACTGGATTGGGCAACCATTCGGCGTTTGGTGACAATTGTTTACCTTCAGAAACTCGCATATGATGCACAATGTTAGAAAATTTCATGACTCTACTTTTGACATTTAAAAATCTCTATAGTCGCTAAGCCTGTGAATATGTAGTTTCCAAAGAAATATTCTTTTGTATGTGGCATGTGATTAAGTTGACTGGTAGTGTGCTACGTATATCGTGCATCTATGTAAACAGGATTGGATACACCTTTGGTGTTTAGGAACGATGGTTTACCTTCAGAAACCCGCATATGATAGACAATGTTAGAAAATTTCATGACTCTACTTTTGACATTTTAAAATTCCTGTAGTTACTAATCCTATGTATATGTTGTTTTGAATTAAATATTATTTCGTATATGGTAAACGACGGTGTCGACTGGTAGTGTGCTACGTGAATCTATCATCTATATAAATGGAATTGGGCCACCCATCGGTGTGTTGCAACGATGGTATACCTTCAGATGCCCGCCTAAGATGTAGAATGTAAAAAAACATCGTGACACTACTTTTGACGTTTAAAAATTTCAGCGGTTACTAATCCTGTGAATACGAAATTCCTAAAGAAATAGTCATTTTTATGTAGAACATGGCTGAGTTGACTTGTATCGTGCTACGTATATCGGTCAGCTATATAAACAGGATTGGGAAACCCTTCGGAGTATTGTGACCATTGTATAGTTTCTGAAACTCCCATACGATGCACAATGTAAAAATATTTCCTGACTCTACTTTTAACAGTTAAAAATTTCTAGAGTTACAAAGCCTGTGAATATGTAGTTTCAAATGAAATTTTCTTTTGTATTTGGCTTATGACTGAGTTGACTGGTAGTGTGCTGCGTATATAGTGCATATATGAAAATTGGATTGGGCACCTCTTCGGTATTTGTCGACGACGGTTAACCAACAGAACCCCGCATATGATGCACAATTTTAGAAAACTTCCGAACACTACTATTGACATTTAAAAATTTCTGTAGTTACTTATCTTATGAATATGTAGTTTCGAATGAAATATTCTTTTGTATGTGGTGTACGACTGAATCGACTGGAAGTGTTCTACGTATATATGTCGTCTATATAAACAGTATTGGGCAAGCTATCATTGTTTTGCGATGATGGTGTGCCTTCAGAAGCCCGCCTAAGATGCAGAATGTCTTAAAACTTCGTGACTCTACATTTGACGTTTACAAATTTTTAAGGTTACTAATCCTGTGAATATGTAATTTCAAGTGAAATATTCTTTTATATGTAGAATATGACTGAGTTGACAGGTAGTGTGCTACGTATTTTCGTCGTCTTTATAAACTGGATTGGGCAACCATTCGGCGTTTGGTGACGATTGTTTACCTTCAGAAACTCGCATATGATGCACAATGTCTGAAAATTTCATGACTCTACTTTTGACATTTAAAAATCTCTATAGTTGCTCGGCCTGTGAATATGTAGTTTCCAAAGAAATATTCTTTTGTATGTGGCATGTGATTAAGTTGACTGGTAGTGTGCTACGTATATCGTGCATCTATGTAAACAGGATTGGATACACCTTTGGTGTTTAGGAACGATGGTTTACCTTCAGAAACCCGCATATGATAGACAATGTCAGAAAATTTCATGACTCTACTTTTGACAATTTAAAATTCCTGTAGTTACTAATCTTACGAATATGTAGTTTTGAATTAAATATTATTTCGTATATGGTAAACGACGGTGTCGACTGGTAGTGTGCTACGTGAATCTATCATCTATATAAACGGAATTGGGCCACCCATCGGTGTTTTGCAACGATGGTATACCTTCAGATGCCCGCCTAAGATGTAGAATGTAAAAAAACATCGTGACACTACTTTTGACGTTTAAAAATTTCAGCGGTTACTAATCCTGTGAATACGAAATTCCTAAAGAAATAGTCATTTTTATGTAGAACATGGCTGAGTTGACTTGTATTGTGCTACGTATATCGGTCAGCTATATAAACAGGATTGGGAAACCCTTCGGAGTTTTGTGACCATTGTATAGTTTCTGAAACTCGCATACGATGCACAATGTAAAAATATTTCATGACTCTACTTTTAACAGTTAAAAATTTCTAGAGTTACAAAGCCTGTGAATATGTAGTTTCAAATGAAATTTTCTTTTGTATTTGGCTTATGACTGAGTTGACTGGTAGTGTGCTGCGTATATAGTGCATATATGAAAATTGGATTGGGCACCTCTTCGGTATTTGTCGACGACGGTTAACCAACAGAACCCCGCATATGATGCACAATTTTAGAAAACTTCCGAACACTACTATTGACATTTAAAAATTTCTGTAGTTACTTATCTTATGAATATGTAGTTTCGAATGAAATATTATTTTGTATGTGGTATACGACTGAGTCGACTGGAAGTGTTCTACTAATATATGTCACCTATATAAACAGTATTGGGCAAGCTATCATTGTTTTACGATGATGGTGTGCCTTCAGAAGCCCGCCAAAGATGCAGAATGTCATAAAACTTCGTGACTCTACATTTGACGTTTACAAATTTTTGAGGTTACTAATCCTATGAATATGTAATTTCAAGTGAAATATTCTTTTATATGTAGAATATGACTGAGTTGACAGGTAGTGTGCTACGTATATTCGTCGTCTTTATAAACTAGATTAGGCAACCATTCGGCGTTTGTTAATGATTGTTTACCTTCAGAAACTCGCATATGATGCACAATGTCAGAAAATTTCATGACTCTAGTTTTGACATTTAAAAATTTATGTAGTTAGTAAGCCTGTGAAAATGTAGTTTCAAATGAAATATTCTTTTCTATATGGTATATGACAGAGTTTACTGGAACTGTGCTACGTATATCGTGCGTCTATACAAAAAGGATTGGGGACCCCTTCGGTGTATGGCGATGATGGTTTTCCATCTGAAGCCCACATATGATGCACAATGTCAGATAACATCATAACTCCACTTTTCACATTAAAAATTTCTGTAGTTACTAATCCTATGAATATGTTGTTTCAAATGAAATATTCTTTTGTATATGATGGATGACGAGTTCACCGGTCGTTTGCTTCGTATATTAGTCCTCTATATAAGCAGGATTGGGGACCCATCAGTGTTTTGCCACGATGGTCTAACTTCAGTAACTCGCATATGTTGCACAGTATTAGAAAACTTCATGACTCTACTTTTGACATTTAAAAATCTCTATAGTTGCTAAGCCTGTGAATATGTAGTTTCCAAAGAAATATTCTTTTGTATGTGGCATATGACTAAGTTGACTGGTATTGTGCTACGTATATCGTGCATCTATGTAAACGAGATTGGATACCCCTTTGGTGTTTAGCAACGATGGTTTACCTTCGAAACCCGCATATGATAGACAATGTTAGAAAATTTCATGACTCTACTTTTGACATTTTAAAATTCCTGTAGTTACTAATCCTACGAATATGTAGTTTTGAATTATATATTCTTTCGTATATGGTAAACAACGGTGTCGACTGGTTGTGTGCTACGTGAATCTATCATCTATATAAACTGAGTTGGGCCACCCATCGGTGTTTTGCGACGATGGTATACCTTTAGAAGCCCGCCTAAGATGTAGAATTTAAAAAAACATCGTGACACTACTTTTGACGTTTAAAAATTTCAGCGGTTACTAATCCCGTGAATACGAAATTCCAAAAGAAATATTCATTTTTTTGTAGAATACGGCTGAGTTGACTTGTATTGTGCTACGTATATCGGTCATCTATATAAACAGGATTGGGAAACCCTTTGGAGTTTTGTGACGATGGTTTAGTTTCTAAAACTCGCATACGATGCACAAGGTTAAAAAATTTCATGACTCTACTTTTGACATTTAAAAATTTCTAGAGTTATAAAGATCGTGAATATGTAGTTTCAAATGAAATATTCTTTTGTATTTGGCATATGATCGAGTTGATCTGGTAGTGTGTCTGCGTATATAGTGCATCTATGAAAATTGGATTGGGCACCCCTTCGGTGTTTGTCGACGATGGTTAACCAACGAACCCCGCATATGATGCACAATTTCGAAAACTTCGAACACTACTTTTGACATTTAAAAATTTTTGTAGTTACTTATCTCATGAATATGTAGTTTCGAATGAAATATTCTTTTGTATGTGGTATACGATTGAGTCGATCGGAAGTGTTCTACGTATATATGTCGTCTATATAAACGATATTGGGCAAGCTATCGTTGTTTTGCGATGGTGGTGTGCCTTCGAAGCCCGCCTAAGAGGCAAAATGTCATAAAACTTCGTGTCTCTACATTTGACGTTTAAAAATTTTTGAGGTTACTAATCCCGTGAATATGTAATTTCAAGTGAAATATTCTTTATATGTAGAATATGACCGAGTTGACGAGTAGTGTGCTACGTATATTCGTCGTCTTTATAAACTGGATTAGGCAACCATTCGGCGTTTGGTGACGATTGTTTACCTTCAGAAACTCGCATATGATGCACAATGTCAGAAAATTTCATGACTCTAGTTTTGACATTTAAAAATTTATGTAGTTAGTAAGCCTGTGAAAATGTAGTTTCAAATGAAATATTCTTTTCTATATGGTATATGACGAGTTTATCGGAAGTGTGCTACGTATATCGTGCGTCTATACAAAAAGGATTGGGGACCCCTTCGGTGTATGGCGATGATGGTTTTCCATCCGAAGCCCACATATGATGCACAATGTCGAGAAAACATCATAACTCCACTTTTCACATTAAAAATTTCGTAGTTACTAATCCTATGAATATGTTGTTTCAAATGAAATATTCTTTTGTATATGATGGATGACAGAGTTCACCGGTCGTTTGCTTCGTATATTAGTCCTCTATATAAGCAGGATTGGGGACCCTTCGGTGTTTTTGCCACGATGGTTTAACTTCGATAACACGCATATGTTGCACAGTATTAGAAAACTTCATGACTCTACTTTTGACATTTAAAAATTTCTAGAGTTATAAAGACTGTGAATATGTAGTTTCAAATGAAATATTCTTTTGTATTTGGCATATGACTTAGTTGACTGGTAGTGTGCTGCGTATATAGTGCATCTATGAAAATTGGATTGGGCACCCCTTCGGTGTTTGTCGACGATGGTTAACCAACGTAACCCCGCATATGATGCACAATTTCGAAAACTTCGAACACTACTTTTGACATTTAAAAATTTTTGTAGTTACTTATCTCATGAATATGTAGTTTCGAATGAAATATTCTTTTGTATGTGGTATACGATTGAGTCGACTGGAAGTGTTCTACGTATATATGTCGTCTATATAAACTGTATTGGGCAAGCTATCGTTGTTTTGCGATGGTGGTGTGCCTTCAGAAGCCCGCCTAAGAGGCAAAATGTCATAAAACTTCGTGACTCTACATTTGACGTTTAAAAATTTTTGAGGTTACTAATCCTGTGAATATGTAATTTCAAGTGAAATACTCTTCATATGTAGAATATGACTGAGTTGACAGGTAGTGTGCTACGTATATTCGTCGTCTTTATAAACTGGATTAGGCAACCATTCGGCGTTTGGTGACGATTGTTTACCTTCAGAAACTCGCATATGATGCACAATGTCAGAAAATTTCATGACTCTAGTTTTGACATTTAAAAATTTCTGTAGTTAGTAAGCCTGTGAAAATGTAGTTTCAAATGAAATATTCTTTTCTATATGGTATATGACAGAGTTTACTGGAAGTGTGCTACGTATTTCGTGCTTCTATACAAAAAGGATTGGGGACCCCTTCGGTGTATGGCGATGATGGTTTTCCATCTGAAGCCCACATATGATGCACAATGTCAGAAAACATCATAACTCCACTTTTCACATTAAAAATTTATGTAGTTACTAATCCTATGAATATGTTGTTTCAAATGAAATATTCTTTTGTATATGATGGATGACAGAGTTCACCGGTCGTTTGCTTCGTATATTAGTCCTCTATATAAGCAGGATTGGGGACCCTTCAGTGTTTTGCCACGATGGTCTAACTTCAGTAACACGCATATGTTGCACAGTATTAGAAAACTTCATGACTCTACTTTTGACATTTAAAAATCTCTATAGTTGCTAAGCCTGTGAATATGTAGTTTCCAAAGAAATATTCTTTTGTATGTGGCATATGACTAAGTTGACTGGTATTGTGCTACGTATATCGTGCATCTATGTAAACAGGATTGGATACCCCTTTGGTGTTTAGCAACGATGGTTTACCTTCAGAAACCCGCATATGATAGACAATGTTAGAAAATTTCATGACTCTACTTTTGACATTTTAAAATTCCTGTAGTTACTAATCCTACGAATATGTAGTTTTGAATTATATATTCTTTCGTATATGGTAAACGACGGTGTCGACTGGTAGTGTGCTACGTGAATCTATCATCTATATAAACTGAGTTGGGCCACCCATCGGTGTTTTGCGACGATGGTATACCTTTAGAAGCCCGCCTAAGATGTAGAATTTAAAAAAACATCGTGACACTACTTTTGACGTTTAAAAATTTCAGCGGTTACTAATCCTGTGAATACGAAATTCCAAAAGAAATATTCATTTTTTTGTAGAATACGGCTGAGTTGACTTGTATTGTGCTACGTATATCGGTCATCTATATAAACAGGATTGGGAAACCCTTTGGAGTTTTGTGACGATGGTTTAGTTTCTAAAACTCGCATACGATGCACAAGGTTAAAAAATTTCATGACTCTACTTTTGACATTTAAAAATTTCTAGAGTTATAAAGACTGTGAATATGTAGTTTCAAATGAAATATTCTTTTGTATTTGGCATATGACTGAGTTGACTGGTAGTGTGCTGCGTATATAGTGCATCTATGAAAATTGGATTGGGCACCCCTTTGGTGTTTGTCGACGATGGTTAACCAACAGAACCCCGCATATGATGCACAATTTCGAAAACTTCGAACACTACTTTTGACATTTAAAAATTTTTGTAGTTACTTATCTCATGAATATGTAGTTTCGAATGAAATATTCTTTTGTATGTGGTATACGATTGAGTCGACTGGAAGTGTTCTACGTATATATGTCGTCTATATAAACAGTATTGGGCAAGCTATCGTTGTTTTGCGATGGTGGTGTGCCTTCAGAAGCCCGCCTAAGAGGCAAAATGTCATAAAACTTCGTGACTCTACATTTGACGTTTAAAAATTTTTGAGGTTACTAATCCTGTGAATATGTAATTTCAAGTGAAATATTCTTTATATGTAGAATATGACTGAGTTGACAGGTAGTGTGCTACGTATATTCGTCGTCTTTATAAACTGGATTAGGCAACCATTCGGCGTTTGGTGACGATTGTTTACCTTCAGAAACTCGCATATGATGCACAATGTCAGAAAATTTCATGACTCTAGTTTTGACATTTAAAAATTTATGTAGTTAGTAAGCTCTGTGAAAATGTAGTTTCAAATGAAATATTCTTTTCTATATGGTATATGACGAGTTTACTGGAAGTGTGCTACGTCTTTCGTGCTTCTATACAAAAAGGATTGGGGACCCCTTCGGTGTATGGCGATGATGGTTTTCCATCTGAAGCCCACATATGATGCACAATGTCAGAAAACATCATAACTCCACTTTTCACATTAAAAATTTATGTAGTTACTAATCCTATGAATATGTTGTTTCAAATGAAATATTCTTTTGTATATGATGGATGACAGAGTTCACCGGTCGTTTGCTTCGTATATTAGTCCTCTATATAAGCAGGATTGGGGACCCTTCAGTGTTTTGCCACGATGGTCTAACTTCGATAACACGCATATGTTGCACAGTATTAGAAAACTTCATGACTCTACTTTTGACATTTAAAAATCTCTATAGTTGCTAAGCCTGTGAATATGTAGTTTCCAAAGAAATATTCTTTTGTATGTGGCATATGACTAAGTTGACTGGTATTGTGCTACGTATATCGTGCATCTATGTAAACAGGATTGGATACCCCTTTGGTGTTTAGCAACGATGGTTTACCTTCAGAAACCCGCATATGATAGACAATGTTAGAAAATTTCATGACTCTACTTTTGACATTTTAAAATTCCTGTAGTTACTAATCCTACGAATATGTAGTTTTGAATTATATATTCTTTCGTATATGGTAAACGACGGTGTCGACTGGTAGTGTGCTACGTGAATCTATCATCTATATAAACTGAGTTGGGCCACCCATCGGTGTTTTGCGACGATGGTATACCTTTAGAAGCCCGCCTAAGATGTAGAATTTAAAAAAACATCGTGACACTACTTTTGACGTTTAAAAATTTCAGCGGTTACTAATCCTGTGAATACGAAATTCCGAAAGAAATATTCATTTTTTTGTAGAATACGGCTGAGTTGACTTGTATTGTGCTACGTATATCGGTCATCTATATAAACAGGATTGGGAAACCCTTTGGAGTTTTGTGACGATGGTTTAGTTTCTAAAACTCGCATACGATGCACAAGGTTAAAAAATTTCATGACTCTACTTTTGACATTTAAAACTTTCTAGAGTTATAAAGACTGTGAATATGTAGTTTCAAATGAAATATTCTTTTGTATTTGGCATATGACTGAGTTGACTGGTAGTGTGCTGCGTATATAGTGCATCTATGAAAATTGGATTGGGCACCCCTTTGGTGTTTGTCGACGATGGTTAACCAACAGAACCCCGCATATGATGCACAATTTCAGAAAACTTCAGAACACTACTTTTGACATTTAAAAATTTTTGTAGTTACTTATCTCATGAATATGTAGTTTCGAATGAAATATTCTTTTGTATGTGGTATACGATTGAGTCGACTGGAAGTGTTCTACGTATATATGTCGTCTATATAAACAGTATTGGGCAAGCTATCGTTGTTTTGCGATGGTGGTGTGCCTTCAGAAGCCCGCCTAAGAGGCAAAATGTCATAAAACTTCGTGTCTCTACATTTGACGTTTAAAATTTTTTGAGGTTACTAATCCTGTGAATATGTAATTTCAAGTGAAATATTCTTTATATGTAGAATATGACTGAGTTGACAGGTAGTGTGCTACGTATATTCGTCGTCTTTATAAACTAGATTAGGCAACCATTCGGCGTTTGTTAATGATTGTTTACCTTCAGAAACTCGCATATGATGCACAATGTTAGAAAATTTCATGACTCTAGTTTTGACATTTAAAAATTTATGTAGTTAGTAAGCCTGTGAAAATGTAGTTTCAAATGAAATATTCTTTTCTATATGGTATATGACAGAGTTTACTGGAACTGTGCTACGTATATCGTGCGTCTATACAAAAAGGATTGGGGACCCCTTCGGTGTATGGCGATGATGGTTTTCCATCTGAAGCCCACATATGATGCACAATGTCAGATAACATCATAACTCCACTTTTCACATTAAAAATTTCTGTAGTTACTAATCCTATGAATATGTTGTTTCAAATGAAATATTCTTTTGTATATGATGGATGACAGAGTTCACCGGTCATTTGCTTCGTATATTAGTCCTCTATATAAGCAGGATTGGGGACCCATCAGTGTTTTGCCACGATGGTCTAACTTCAGTAACTCGCATATGTTGCACAGTATTAGAAAACTTCATGACTCTACTTTTGACATTTAAAAATCTCTATAGTTGCTAAGCCTGTGAATATGTAGTTTCCAAAGAAATATTCTTTTGTATGTGGCATATGACTAAGTTGACTGGTATTGTGCTACGTATATCGTGCATCTATGTAAACAGGATTGGATACCCCTTTGGTGTTTAGCAACGATGGTTTACCTTCAGAAACCCGCATATGATAGACAATGTTAGAAAATTTCATGACTCTACTTTTGACATTTTAAAATTCCTGTAGTTACTAATCCTACGAATATGTAGTTTTGAATTATATATTCTTTCGTATATGGTAAACGACGGTGTCGACTGGTAGTCTGCTACGTGAATCTATCATCTATATAAACTGAGTTGGGCCACCCATCGGTGTTTTGCGACGATGGTATACCTTTAGAAGCCCGCCTAAGATGTAGAATTTAAAAAAACATCGTGACACTACTTTTGACGTTTAAAAATTTCAGCGGTTACTAATCCTGTGAATACGAAATTCCAAAAGAAATATTCATTTTTTTGTAGAATACGGCTGAGTTGACTTGTATTGTGCTACGTATATCGGTCATCTATATAAACAGGATTGGGAAACCCTTTGGAGTTTTGTGACGATGGTTTAGTTTCTAAAACTCGCATACGATGCACAAGGTTAAAAAATTTCATGACTCTACTTTTGACATTTAAAAATTTCTAGAGTTATAAAGACTGTGAATATGTAGTTTCAAATGAAATATTCTTTTGTATTTGGCATATGACTGAGTTGACTGGTAGTGTGCTGCGTATATAGTGCATCTATGAAAATTGGATTGGGCACCCCTTTGGTGTTTGTCGACGATGGTTAACCAACAGAACCCCGCATATGATGCACAATTTCAGAAAACTTCAGAACACTACTTTTGACATTTAAAAATTTTTGTAGTTACTTATCTCATGAATATGTAGTTTCGAATGAAATATTCTTTTGTATGTGGTATACGATTGAGTCGACTGGAAGTGTTCTACGTATATATGTCGTCTATATAAACAGTATTGGGCAAGCTATCGTTGTTTTGCGATGGTGGTGTGCCTTCAGAAGCCCGCCTAAGAGGCAAAATGTCATAAAACTTCGTGACTCTACATTTGACGTTTAAAAATTTTTGAGGTTACTAATCCTGTGAATCTGTAATTTCAAGTGAAATATTCTTTATATGTAGAATATGACTGAGTTGACAGGTAGTGTGCTACGTATATTCGTCGTCTTTATAAACTGGATTAGGCAACCATTCGGCGTTTGGTGACGATTGTTTACCTTCAGAAACTCGCATATGATGCACAATGTCAGAAAATTTCATGACTCTACTTTTGACATTTAAAAATTTATGTAGTTAGTAAGCCTGTGAAAATGTAGTTTCAAATGAAATATTCTTTTCTATATGGTATATGACAGAGTTTACTGGAAGTGTGCTACGTATTTCGTGCTTCTATACAAAAAGGATTGGGGACCCCTTCGGTGTATGGCGATGATGGTTTTCCATCCGAAGCCCACATATGATGCACAATGTCGAGAAAACATCATAACTCCACTTTTCACATTAAAAATTTATGTAGTTACTAATCCTATGAATATGTTGTTTCAAATGAAATATTCTTTTGTATATGATGGATGACAGAGTTCACCGGTCGTTTGCTTCGTATATTAGTCCTCTATATAAGCGGGATTGGGGACCCTTCGGTGTTTTGCCACGATGGTCTAACTTCGATAACACGCATATGTTGCACGGTATTAGAAAACTTCATGACTCTACTTTTGACATTTAAAAATCTCTATAGTTGCTAAGCTCTGTGAATATGTAGTTTCCAAAGAAATATTCTTTTGTATGTGGCATATGACTAAGTTGGTCGGTATTGTGCTACGTATATCGTGCATCTATGTAAACGAGATTGGATACCCCTTTGGTGTTTAGCAACGATGGTTTACCTTCGAGAAACCCGCATATGATAGACAATGTTAGAAAATTTCATGACTCTACTTTTGACATTTTAAAATTCCTGTAGTTACTAATCCTACGAATATGTAGTTTTGAATTATATATTCTTTCGTATATGGTAAACGACGGTGTCGGCTGGTAGTGTGCTACGTGAATCTATCATCTATATAAGCCGAGTTGGGCCACCCATCGGTGTTTTGCGACGATGGTATACCTTTAGAAGCCCGCCTAAGATGTAGAATTTAAAAAAACATCGTGACACTACTTTTGACGTTTAAAAATTTCAGCGGTTACTAATCCTGTGAATACGAAATTCCAAAAGAAATATTCATTTTTTTGTAGAATACGGCTGAGTTGACTTGTATTGTGCTACGTATATCGGTCATCTATATAAACAGGATTGGGAAACCCTTTGGAGTTTTGTGACGATGGTTTAGTTTCTAAAACTCGCATACGATGCACAAGGTTAAAAAATTTCATGACTCTACTTTTGACATTTAAAACTTTCTAGAGTTATAAAGATCGTGAATATGTAGTTTCAAATGAAATATTCTTTTGTATTTGGCATATGGTCGAGTTGATTGGTAGTGTCGTTGCGTATATAGTGCATCTATGAAAATTGGATTGGGCACCCCTTTGGTGTTTGTCGACGATGGTTAACCAACAGAACCCCGCATATAATGCACAATTTCAGAAAACTTCAGAACACTACTTTTGACATTTAAAAATTTTTGTAGTTACTTATCTCATGAATATGTAGTTTCGAATGAAATATTCTTTTGTATGTGGTATACGATTGAGTCGACTGGAAGTGTTCTACGTATATATGTCGTCTATATAAACAGTATTGGGTAAGCTATCGTTGTTTTGCGATGATGGTGTGCCTTCAGAAGCCCGCCTAAGAGGCAAAATGTCATAAAACTTCGTGACTCTACATTTGACGTTTAAAAATTTTTGAGGTTACTAATCCTGTGAATATGTAATTTCAAGTGAAATATTCTTTTATATGTAGAATATGACTGAGTTGACAGGTAGTGTGCTACGTATATTCGTCGTCTTTATAAACTAGATTAGGCAACCATTCGGCGTTTGTTAATGATTGTTTACCTTCAGAAACTCGCATATGATGCACAATGTCAGAAAATTTCATGACTCTAGTTTTGACATTTAAAAATTTATGTAGTTAGTAAGCCTGTGAAAATGTAGTTTCAAATGAAATATTCTTTTCTATATGGTATATGACAGAGTTTACTGGAACTGTGCTACGTATATCGTGCGTCTATACAAAAAGGATTGGGGACCCCTTCGGTGTATGGCGATGATGGTTTTCCATCTGAAGCCCACAAATGATGCACAATGTCAGATAACATCATAACTCCACTTTTCACATTAAAAATTTCTGTAGTTACTAATCCTATGAATAAGTTGTTTCAAATGAAATATTCTTTTGTATATGATGGATGACAGAGTTCACCGGTCGTTTGCTTCGTATATTAGTCCTCTATATAAGCAGGATTGGGGACCCTTCGGTGTTTTTGCCACGATGGTCTAACTTCAGTAACACGCATATGTTGCACAGTATTAGAAAACTTCATGACTCTACTTTTGACATTTAAAAATTTCTAGAGTTATAAAGACTGTGAATATGTAGTTTCAAATGAAATATTCTTTTGTATTTGGCATATGACTTAGTTGACTGGTAGTGTGCTGCGTATATAGTGCATCTATGAAAATTGGATTGGGCACCCCTTTGGTGTTTGTCGACGATGGTTAACCAACAGAACCCCGCATATAATGCACAATTTCAGAAAACTTCAGAACACTACTTTTGACATTTAAAAATTTTTGTTGTTACTTATCTCATGAATATGTAGTTTCGAATGAAATATTCTTTTGTATGTGGTATACGATTGAGTCGACTGGAAGTGTTCTACGTATATATGTCGTCTATATAAACAGTATTGGGTAAGCTATCGTTGTTTTGCGATGATGGTGTGCCTTCAGAAGCCCGCCTAAGAGGCAAAATGTCATAAAACTTCGTGACTCTACATTTGACGTTTAAAAATTTTTGAGGTTACTAATCCTGTGAATCTGTAATTTCAAGTGAAATATTCTTTTATATGTAGAATATGACTGAGTTGACAGGTAGTGTGCTACGTATATTCGTCGTCTTTATAAACTAGATTAGGCAACCATTCGGCGTTTGTTAGTGATTGTTTACCTTCAGAAACTCGCATATGATGCACAATGTCAGAAAATTTCATGACTCTAGTTTTGACATTTAAAAATTTATGTAGTTAGTAAGCCTGTGAAAATGTAGTTTCAAATGAAATATTCTTTTCTATATGGTATATGACAGAGTTTACTGGAAGTGTGCTACGTATATCGTGCGTCTATACAAAAAGGATTGGGGACCCCTTCGGTGTATGGCGATGATGGTTTTCCATCTGAAGCCCACATATGATGCACAATGTCAGAAAACATCATAACTCCACTTTTCACATTAAAAATTTCTGTAGTTACTAATCCTATGAATAAGTTGTTTCAAATGAAATATTCTTTTGTATATGATGGATGACAGAGTTCACCGGTCGTTTGCTTCGTATATTAGTCCTCTATATAAGCAGGATTGGGGACCCTTCGGTGTTTTTGCCACGATGGTTTAACTTCAGTAACACGCATATGTTGCACAGTATTAGAAAACTTCATGACTCTACTTTTGACATTTAAAAATTTCTAGAGTTATAAAGACTGTGAATATGTAGTTTCAAATGAAATATTCTTTTGTATTTGGCATATGACTTAGTTGACTGGTAGTGTGCTGCGTATATAGTGCATCTATGAAAATTGGATTGGGCACCCCTTTGGTGTTTGTCGACGATGGTTAACCAACAGAACCCCGCATATAATGCACAATTTCAGAAAACTTCAGAACACTACTTTTGACATTTAAAAATTTTTGTAGTTACTTATCTCATGAATATGTAGTTTCGAATGAAATATTCTTTTGTATGTGGTATACGATTGAGTCGACTGGAAGTGTTCTACGTATATATGTCGTCTATATAAACTGTATTGGGCAAGCTATCGTTGTTTTGCGATGGTGGTGTGCCTTCAGAAGCCCGCCTAAGAGGCAAAATGTCATAAAACTTCGTGACTCTACATTTGACGTTTAAAAATTTTTGAGGTTACTAATCCTGTGAATATGTAATTTCAAGTGAAATATTCTTTATATGTAGAATATGACTGAGTTGACAGGTAGTGTGCTACGTATATTCGTCGTCTTTATAAACTGGATTAGGCAACCATTCGGCGTTTGGTGACGATTGTTTACCTTCAGAAACTCGCATATGATGCACAATGTCAGAAAATTTCATGACTCTAGTTTTGACATTTAAAAATTTATGTAGTTAGTAAGCCTGTGAAAATGTAGTTTCAAATGAAATATTCTTTTCTATATGGTATATGACAGAGTTTACTGGAAGTGTGCTACGTATATCGTGCGTCTATACAAAAAGGATTGGGGACCCCTTCGGTGTATGGCGATGATGGTTTTCCATCTGAAGCCCACATATGATGCACAATGTCAGAAAACATCATAACTCCACTTTTCACATTAAAAATTTCTGTAGTTACTAATCCTATGAATAAGTTGTTTCAAATGAAATATTCTTTTGTATATGATGGATGACAGAGTTCACCGGTCGTTTGCTTCGTATATTAGTCCTCTATATAAGCAGGATTGGGGACCCTTCAGTGTTTTGCCACGATGGTCTAACTTCAGTAACACGCATATGTTGCACAGTATTAGAAAACTTCATGACTCTACTTTTGACATTTAAAAATTTCTAGAGTTATAAAGACTGTGAATATGTAGTTTCAAATGAAATATTCTTTTGTATTTGGCATATGACTTAGTTGACTGGTAGTGTGCTGCGTATATAGTGCATCTATGAAAATTGGATTGGGCACCCCTTCGGTGTTTGTCGACGATGGTTAACCAACAGAACCCCGCATATGATGCACAATTTCAGAAAACTTCAGAACACTACTTTTGACATTTAAAAATTTTTGTAGTTACTTATCTCATGAATATGTAGTTTCGAATGAAATATTCTTTTGTATGTGGTATACGATTGAGTCGACTGGAAGTGTTCTACGTATATATGTCGTCTATATAAACAGTATTGGGCAAGCTATCGTTGTTTTGCGATGGTGGTGTGCCTTCAGAAGCCCGCCTAAGAGGCAAAATGTCATAAAACTTCGTGTCTCTACATTTGACGTTTAAAAATTTTTGAGGTTACTAATCCTGTGAATATGTAATTTCAAGTGAAATATTCTTTATATATAGAATATGACTGAGTTGACAGGTAGTGTGCTACGTATATTCGTCGTCTTTATAAACTGGATTAGGCAACCATTCGGCGTTTGGTGACGATTGTTTACCTTCAGAAACTCGCATATGATGCACAATGTCAGAAAATTTCATGACTCTAGTTTTGACATTTAAAAATTTCTGTAGTTAGTAAGCCTGTGAAAATGTAGTTTCAAATGAAATATTCTTTTCTATATGGTATATGACAGAGTTTACTGGAAGTGTGCTACGTATATCGTGCGTCTATACAAAAAGGATTGGGGACCCCTTCGGTGTATGGCGATGATGGTTTTCCATCTGAAGCCCACATATGATGCACAATGTCAGAAAACATCATAACTCCACTTTTCACATTAAAAATTTCTGTAGTTACTAATCCTATGAATATGTTGTTTCAAATGAAATATTCTTTTGTATATGATGGATGACAGAGTTCACCGGTCGTTTGCTTCGTATATTAGTCCTCTATATAAGCAGGATTGGGGACCCTTCAGTGTTTTGCCACGATGGTCTAACTTCAGTAACACGCATATGTTGCACAGTATTAGAAAACTTCATGACTCTACTTTTGACATTTAAAAATCTGTATAGTTGCTAAGCCTGTGAATATGTAGTTTCCAAAGAAATATTCTTTTGTATGTGGCATATGACTAAGTTGACTGGTATTGTGCTACGTATATCGTGCATCTATGTAAACAGGATTGGATACCCCTTTGGTGTTTAGCAACGATGGTTTACCTTCAGAAACCCGCATATGATAGACAATGTTAGAAAATTTCATGACTCTACTTTTGACATTTTAAAATTCCTGTAGTTACTAATCCTACGAATATGTAGTTTTGAATTATATATTCTTTCGTATATGGTAAACAACGGTGTCGACTGGTTGTGTGCTACGTGAATCTATCATCTACATAAACTGAGTTGGGCCACCCATCGGTGTTTTGCGACGATGGTATACCTTTAGAAGCCCGCCTAAGATGTAGAATTTAAAAAAACATCGTGACACTACTTTTGACGTTTAAAAATTTCAGCGGTTACTAATCCTGTGAATACGAAATTCCAAAAGAAATATTCATTTTTTTGTAGAATACGGCTGAGTTGACTTGTATTGTGCTACGTATATCGGTCATCTATATAAACAGGATTGGGAAACCCTTTGGAGTTTTGTGACGATGGTTTAGTTTCTAAAACTCGCATACGATGCACAAGGTTAAAAAATTTCATGACTCTACTTTTGACATTTAAAACTTTCTAGAGTTATAAAGACTGTGAATATGTAGTTTCAAATGAAATATTCTTTTGTATTTGGCATATGACTGAGTTGACTGGTAGTGTGCTGCGTATATAGTGCATCTATGAAAATTGGATTGGGCACCCCTTCGGTGTTTGTCGACGATGGTTAACCAACAGAACCCCGCATATGATGCACAATTTCAGAAAACTTCAGAACACTACTTTTGACATTTAAAAATTTTTGTAGTTACTTATCTCATGAATATGTAGTTTCGAATGACTAGTTGTGGGCTCTGTATGTCGGGCATCAATATAAACATGATTAGGCAACCATTCGGTGTTTTACGATAGTAGTTTACCATCAGAAGCCCACGTATGATACACAATGTCTGAAAACTTCTTGACTCGACTTTTGATAATTAAAATTTTCAGTAGTTACTAAGCGTGTGAATATGTAGATTTAAATGAAATATTCTTTTGTACGTGGTCTTTGATTGGGTGGACTGGTTGTGTGCATTTTATATCGGGCATTTAAATAAACAAGGATGGGAAAGCATTCGGTGTTTTGCGATGACGATGTACCTTCAGAAAGCCGTGTATGATGCACAATGTCAGAAAACATCTTGCCTTGTCTCTTGACATTTAAAAATTTCTATAGTTACTAAACCTGTAAATATGTAGTTTCAAATGAAATATCCATTTTTCTGTGGTTTAAGATTTAGTTCACTGGTTTTGGGATAATCATATCCAGCTTCTATATAAACAATATCGGGCCAACAAATTTCGTTTTGGGACGATAGTTTACCATTTGAAGCCAACGATTGATGTACAATGTCAAAAAACATCGTTAGTCTAGTTTTGGCATTTCAAAATTTCTATAGTTTCTATGCGTGTGAATAAATAGTTTGAAATTAAATATTCCTTTTTATGTTGTATATGAATGAGTTGACTGGTTGTGTGCTAGGTATATCGGCCGTCTGTATAAACAAGATTGGGCGACTATTCGGTATTTAGCGACGATATTTTACCAACAGATGCCACATTATGATGCACATTGTCTGAAAACTTCACGACTCTACTTTTCACATTAAAAAATTTTCATAGTGACTAAGCCTATGAATATATAGATTCAAATGAAATATTATTTTGTATGCGAGTATATGATTGAGCGAGACTTGTTGAGTGCTTAGTATGTCGCCGTCTATACAAATATGATTAGGCAATTATTCGGTGTTTTGTGACGATGGTATACAATCGAAGCCCACTTATGATGCATAATGTTGGAAACCTTTATGCTCTACTTTTGAAATTTAAAAAAAAAATTTATAGTCACTAAGCCTCGCGAATATGTACTTTCAAAAAATAAATTCCTTTTGTATGTGCTATATGATTAAATTGACTAGTTGTGTGTTTTGTATATCGAGCATCAATATAAACATGATTAGGCAACCATTCGGTGTTTTACGACAGTAGTTTACGATCGAAGCCCACCTACGATACACAATGTCTAAAAACTTCCTCACTCTACTTTTGATATTTAAAATTTTTCCGTAGTTACTAAGCTTGTGAATATGTATATTCAAATGAAATATTCTTTTGTACGTGGTCTATGATTAGGTGGACTGGTTGTGTGATTTTTATATCGGGCGTACAAATAAACAAGGATGGGAAACCATTCGGTGTTTTTCGACGGTGGTGTACCTTCGGAAAGCCGCGTATGATGCACAATGTCAGAAAACATCTTGACTTGTCTCTTGACATTAAAAAATTTCTATAGCAACTAAACTCTGTAAATATGTAGTGTCAAATGAAATATTCATTTTTCTGTGGTTTAAGATTTAGTTCACTGGTTTTGGGCTAATCATATCCGGCATCTATATAAACAAGATCGGGCCTCCAAATTGCGTTTTGGGACTATAGTTTACCATAAGAAGCCCACGTTTGATGTCCAATGTCAAAAAACATCGTGACTCTAGTTTTGACATTTTAAAATTTCTATAGTTTCTTGGCCTGTGAATAAATAGTTTCAAATTCCATATTCTTATATATGTGGTATATGAATGAGTTGACTAGTTGTGTGCTAAGTATATCACCCGTCTATATAAACATGATTGGGCAACTATTCGGTGTTTTGTGATGATATTTTACCAACGGGTGCCAAATTATGATGCACATTGTTTGAAAACATCATGACTCTACTTTTGACATTTAAAAATTTCCATAGTTACTGAGCCTATGAATATGAAGATTCAAATGAAACACTATTTTTTATATGGTATATGATTGAGTTGACTTGTTGAGTGCCTAGTATGTCGCCGTCTATATAAATATGATTGGGCAATTATTCGGTGTTTGTGGCGATGGTATACAATCAGAAGCCTACTTATCAGAAACCTTTATGCTCTACTTTTGAAATTTAAAAATTTTTATAGTCACTAAGCCTACGAATATGTACTTTCAAAAAATAATTTCCTTTGTATGTGCTATATGATTAAGTTGACTAGTTGTGGGCTACGTATGTCGGGCATCAATATAAACATGATTAGGCAACCATTCGGTGTTTTACGATAGTAGTTTACCATCAGAAGCCCACGTATGATACACAATGTCTGAAAACTTCTTGACTCGACTTTTGATAATTAAAATTTTCAGTAGTTACTAAGCGTGTGAATATGTAGATTTAAATGAAATATTCTTTTGTACGTGGTCTTTGATTGGGTGGACTGGTTGTGTGCATTTTATATCGGGCATTTAAATAAACAAGGATGGGAAAGCATTCGGTGTTTTGCGATGACGATGTACCTTCAGAAAGCCGTGTATGATGCACAATGTCAGAAAACATCTTGCCTTGTCTCTTGACATTTAAAAATTTCTATAGTTACTAAACTCAGTAAATATGTAGTTTCAAATGAAATATCCATTTTTCTGTGGTTTAAGATTTAGTTCACTGGTTTTGGGATAATCATATCCAGCTTCTATATAAACAATATCGGGCCAACAAATTTCGTTTTGGGACGATAGTTTACCATTTGAAGCCAACGATTGATGTACAATGTCAAAAAACATCGTTAGTCTAGTTTTGGCATTTCAAAATTTCTATAGTTTCTATGCGTGTGAATAAATAGTTTGAAATTAAATATTCCTTTTTATGTTGTATATGAATGAGTTGACTGGTTGTGTGCTAGGTATATCGGCCGTCTGTATAAACAAGATTGGGCGACTATTCGGTATTTAGCGACGATATTTTACCAACATATGCCACATTATGATGCACATTGTCTGAAAACTTCACGACTCTACTTTTCACATTAAAAAATTTTCATAGTGACTAAGCCTATGAATATATAGATTCAAATGAAATATTATTTTGTATGCAGTATATGATTGAGCAGACTTGTTGAGTGCTTAGTATGTCGCCGTCTATACAAATATGATTAGGCAATTATTCGGTGTTTTGTGACGATGGTATACAATCGAAGCCCACTTATGATGCATAATGTTGGAAACCTTTATGCTCTACTTTTGAAATTTAAAAAAAAAATTTATAGTCACTAAGCCTGCGAATATGTACTTTCAAAAAATAAATTCCTTTTGTATGTGCTATATGATTAAATTGACTAGTTGTGTGTTTTGTATATCGAGCATCAATATAAACATGATTAGGCAACCATTCGGTGTTTTACGACAGTAGTTTACGATCAGAAGCCCACCTACGATACACAATGTCTAAAAACTTCCTCACTCTACTTTTGATATTTAAAATTTTTCCGTAGTTACTAAGCTTGTGAATATGTATATTCAAATGAAATATTCTTTTGTACGTGGTCTATGATTAGGTGGACTGGTTGTGTGATTTTTATATCGGGCGTACAAATAAACAAGGATGGGAAACCATTCGGTGTTTTTCGACGGTGGTGTACCTTCGGAAAGCCGCGTATGATGCACAATGTCAGAAAACATCTTGACTTGTCTCTTGACATTAAAAAATTTCTATAGCAACTAAACCTGTAAATATGTAGTGTCAAATGAAATATTCATTTTTCTGTGGTTTAAGATTTAGTTCACTGGTTTTGGGCTAATCATATCCGGCATCTATATAAACAAGATCGGGCCTCCAAATTGCGTTTTGGGACTATAGTTTACCATAAGAAGCCCACGTTTGATGTCCAATGTCAAAAAACATCGTGACTCTAGTTTTGACATTTTAAAATTTCTATAGTTTCTTGGCCTGTGAATAAATAGTTTCAAATTCCATATTCTTATATATGTGGTATATGAATGAGTTGACTAGTTGTGTGCTAAGTATATCACCCGTCTATATAAACATGATTGGGCAACTATTCGGTGTTTTGTGATGATATTTTACCAACGGGTGCCAAATTATGATGCACATTGTTTGAAAACATCATGACTCTACTTTTGACATTTAAAAATTTCCATAGTTACTGAGCCTATGAATATGAAGATTCAAATGAAACACTATTTTTTATATGGTATATGATTGAGTTGACTTGTTGAGTGCCTAGTATGTCGCCGTCTATATAAATATGATTGGGCAATTATTCGGTGTTTGTGGCGATGGTATACAATCAGAAGCCTACTTATCAGAAACCTTTATGCTCTACTTTTGAAATTTAAAAATTTTTATAGTCACTAAGCCTACGAATATGTACTTTCAAAAAATAATTTCCTTTGTATGTGCTATATGATTAAGTTGACTAGTTGTGGGCTACGTATGTCGGGCATCAATATAAACATGATTAGGCAACCATTCGGTGTTTTACGATAGTAGTTTACCATCAGAAGCCCACGTATGATACACAATGTCTGAAAACTTCTTGACTCGACTTTTGATAATTAAAATTTTCAGTAGTTACTAAGCGTGTGAATATGTAGATTTAAATGAAATATTCTTTTGTACGTGGTCTTTGATTGGGTGGACTGGTTGTGTGCATTTTATATCGGGCATTTAAATAAACAAGGATGGGAAAGCATTCGGTGTTTTGCGATGACGATGTACCTTCAGAAAGCCGTGTATGATGCACAATGTCAGAAAACATCTTGCCTTGTCTCTTGACATTTAAAAATTTCTATAGTTACTAAACTCCGTAAATATGTAGTTTCAAATGAAATATCCATTTTTCTGTGGTTTAAGATTTAGTTCACTGGTTTTGGGATAATCATATCCAGCTTCTATATAAACAATATCGGGCCAACAAATTTCGTTTTGGGACGATAGTTTACCATTTGAAGCCAACGATTGATGTACAATGTCAAAAAACATCGTTAGTCTAGTTTTGGCATTTCAAAATTTCTATAGTTTCTATGCGTGTGAATAAATAGTTTGAAATTAAATATTCCTTTTTATGTTGTATATGAATGAGTTGACTGGTTGTGTGCTAGGTATATCGGCCGTCTGTATAAACAAGATTGGGCGACTATTCGGTATTTAGCGACGATATTTTACCAACATATGCCACATTATGATGCACATTGTCTGAAAACTTCACGACTCTACTTTTCACATTAAAAAATTTTCATAGTGACTAAGCCTATGAATATATAGATTCAAATGAAATATTATTTTGTATGCAGTATATGATTGAGCAGACTTGTTGAGTGCTTAGTATGTCGCCGTCTATACAAATATGATTAGGCAATTATTCGGTGTTTTGTGACGATGGTATACAATCAGAAGCCCACTTATGATGCATAATGTTGGAAACCTTTATGCTCTACTTTTGAAATTTAAAAAAAAAATTTATAGTCACTAAGCCTGCGAATATGTACTTTCAAAAAATAAATTCCTTTTGTATGTGCTATATGATTAAATTGACTAGTTGTGTGTTTTGTATATCGAGCATCAATATAAACATGATTAGGCAACCATTCGGTGTTTTACGACAGTAGTTTACGATCGAAGCCCACCTACGATACACAATGTCTAAAAACTTCCTCACTCTACTTTTGATATTTAAAATTTTTCCGTAGTTACTAAGCTTGTGAATATGTATATTCAAATGAAATATTCTTTTGTACGTGGTCTATGATTAGGTGGATCTGGTTGTGTGATTTTTATATCGGGCGTACAAATAAACAAGGATGGGAAACCATTCGGTGTTTTTCGACGGTGGTGTACCTTCGGAAAGCCGCGTATGATGCACAATGTCAGAAAACATCTTGACTTGTCTCTTGACATTAAAAAATTTCTATAGCAACTAAACCTGTAAATATGTAGTGTCAAATGAAATATTCATTTTTCACGTGGTTTAAGATTTAGTTCACTGGTTTTGGGCTAATCATATCCGGCATCTATATAAACAAGATCGGGCCTCCAAATTGCGTTTTGGGACTATAGTTTACCATAAGAAGCCCACGTTTGATGTCCAATGTCAAAAAACATCGTGACTCTAGTTTTGACATTTTAAAATTTCTATAGTTTCTTGGCCTGTGAATAAATAGTTTCAAATTCCATATTCTTATATATGTGGTATATGAATGAGTTGACTAGTTGTGTGCTAAGTATATCACCCGTCTATATAAACATGATTGGGCAACTATTCGGTGTTTTGTGATGATATTTTACCAACAGGTGCCAAATTATGATGCACATTGTTTGAAAACATCATGACTCTACTTTTGACATTTAAAAATTTCCATAGTTACTGAGCCTATGAATATGAAGATTCAAATGAAACACTATTTTTTATATGGTATATGATTGAGTTGACTTGTTGAGTGCCTAGTATGTCGCCGTCTATATAAATATGATTGGGCAATTATTCGGTGTTTGTGGCGATGGTATACAATCAGAAGCCTACTTATCAGAAACCTTTATGCTCTACTTTTGAAATTTAAAAATTTTTATAGTCACTAAGCCTACGAATATGTACTTTCAAAAAATAATTTCCTTTGTATGT
>JANUWF010000323.1:0-74299 GCA_026120185.1 Voacanga thouarsii | reverse complement strand
GCCACCTAACAAACCTCAATTTAGAGGCAAGATTTTTTACATCTTTTTGTAAAATATATTTTGCAACTTTGCAATCAATGCAAAGTAAAAAATTTGGATTTAATAAATCAGCTCTGAAATATAGAAATGCATAAAACAATTGCCAAAAATTCCTTTTTAATAGTAGGATAATTTTGTTGAGAATTATTCCAATGTTTTGATGCAAAAGTCACAATAGGCTCTTTGCCATTTTTTTACTTGTTTGAGGATGCCACTGTTAGGATTCGTGGACTCCTAAATGTGAAAAACATCCATGAATCCCTTCTGAGGACCCAAGTAAATAATTAAGAAGATCTAAGAATTACAGAATTACCTCTGTTCGGCATAATCAAGATCATTCGATTCTGATTTTGCTATCGTACGTGCAACCCGAACGATCACCAGACGCTACAGTGTGTGAACGCCTCTATCGGATACACACGGCGAACTAACTTGTTACTCCCGAGAGTGCTAGCGCCTAGGGTTTAAAAGGCTTCTTTTTTTTTCCCGGTGAATGGAGGTTCGAATATTTTTTAACGTAACGTATCCCTTGAGAAGACGGCTAGGGTTTTCTTAAAACCCATCAGAACCTCTTGGAGTCCAACTCTGATAATATCTTATCATATTTTATTTTAAATTTAAATTAAATTAAAACTGATATGATAAGATTCTGTCATTATCTCGGTAATTTAACTAATTAATTTACCGAGTCAAAATCTTACAATCTGGACATCATCCAGATATATCGAATGTGGACATATTTCCAGATTCATTTTATTTGGTAAATTTTCTAGGTTTGATTAACGTAGACATATTTCTAGATTAATCGAACTTGGTTACTAGAAAAATAACCTAACAAGTACGCTTATTGTGTGACCCTATAGGTTTATTTAACACTGGCAATATGTCCAAATCACATTTAAATGGCCCCCAAGTTATAAGCGATTTTTAGCAAAACATTATAATTATCCAGGTTAAATGAAGATTAATGATCTCTTTGAACTAAACTACAATTTTATATTTAGTCCTTTTGTCACAAGATATCCAGATTAAGCATAAGGCATAGAGGATGTCATCCTTATTAAGCTTAATGAATTATTTCTTAATCTCATAGTAGATCTGTTCAAACAAATGATATCAATATCTTAGATTGATATATTTGAGCACGGCTATGTATTTTAACAGTCTAACTTATCAAGGGGCTCATAGATATCTCTCCGATAATTAAGAGGGGCAAATTCTTTCACTATCAATCATGTTACTCTCCTTGATTTATTCTATATCCAACAGTAGTCTATTTTATTATCTGGATAAAGACAACTTTAGACAACGTCAAAATATAGAATTTATTAAGTAGGAAACTATAATGAATTCAGAGTCGAAGGACTTTTAATATCATTTTAGCTAGAAAGTACTTATGACATGTTCCATGAAGTACTCTCAAAGTGGGTCATATCCAATACAATATTCTCTAACATTTATTTATATTTTGACTTGATATCACATATATCCATGACCAAGAAAACATAGCTATCAAGTCACAAACATACTAATCTTAATTTATTATTGTTCCACTAATAACAATCGATTAGGGACAGTTTAAGAATAATCATTGTATTGATTGTAGGGTTTTACTATCAAGTCACATACTTGATGACCCTAAAACTAAATGCACTACTCATAGAAAGAAATGCCTTGTATTATTATATAATACATAACGACAATAGTATAAGTACAAATTAACTCTATAGCATATCCCTAACAACCACTATAATGAATATTAGAGGCATCGGTTTCAACAATTTTTGGGGTAGATAGATCAAGAAGAGATAAATAAGAAAGTTGTTTAACTTTGGATTTGACTTGCCTGATAATTGAAGTATGAACATCTGTCCATGAAGGAGAAGGTTGTTTGACTCTGTCATGTACAGGTTTGATAAGGTTGTTCAATCCTAAAATAAACTCAGAAATATAGTTTAAATAACCTAAAAATCTTTGAAGTTGAGTCCTATCAAGAATTTGATTAGGAAATTTATTAGCAAATTGATTAGATCTTTTGATTGGAACTATTGTTCCTTGCTAAATGTTATGTCCAAGAAATCGGACACTTGTTTGAAATAGACTAAATTTTAATTTTGAAAGTACTAAGCCATTATGCCCAGCAGTAAAGAAGAAGGTGTTTAAATGTTTGAAATGTTGTTCGAAATTTTGAGAAAAGATTTTAACATCGTCAATATAAACAATAATAAATTAAGAAAAATGATAAAAATTTTCATTCATAAATCTCTGGAATTCTGAAGGAGCATTTTTTAATCTAAATGGCATGACATTTATTCATATTGCCCGAATAGAACTGTAAAAGCCATTTTGTATCGATCTCTCAGATGAATTTGAATTTTCCAGAATCCTGATTTCAAATGAAAATTTGAAAATAGTAAAGCAGAATGTACCCTATTTAGCAAATCTTTTTTGTTAGGAATAGGATACCTAATCCATCGAAGGGCTAAATTGAGAGGTTTGTAGTTTATGACAAGTAGGGAACACCTCCCTTAATTTTAGCATTTTTGTTGACATAGAATGTGGTACAACTCCAGGGTGAAGTACTTGGAGAAATGATTTTTCTTTTGTAAGAGATCATTGATCTCATTTTGGTAATGGGCTGTAAGCTCATGGTTCATTTGAATAAGACGAGCCTTAGATGGAATTGATTTTTCATCAAAGTTATGCTCATAAGGGAGTCGGACAATGTGCTATTTTCTATTCCAGAATGCTGTAGGAAGGTCATAATAGGGTTGGGTCTAGATATGGATTTCCAGGATTTGATCCAGGCTTTGATGTGAGGCTCAGTAGGTTGGTGTCGAAGTCATTGGAAGGCAACATCTTCTTTAAGAAAATTGATTTGAGATTGCTCTATCTTGATGAGATAAAGATCCTTTTCAATAGAAGGCTTATCAAAAGGGATAAGAATTTTTTGGTTTAGATGTTTCTGCTTTGAGGACCATGAAGGATATAATGTGTTGAATAAATGGAGTTCCTAAGATAACAAGATTAGTAATATCTTTGACACACAGGAATGAAGTAGAAATAGATAAACAAGAATGCTTTACCTCAATATTCGAAAGTTTGAAGCTAATGCCTAGCTTCGTACCATTGGTCGAGCGATGGCTTTCCTTTATTTTTTTCAAAAAATTTTGTAGGAATAAGACCTTCTTGAATACAATTGAGGTTAGCTCTAATATCAAGTAGAGTTGGAACTTCAAGCATAAAAGAATGTTGAATGACAAGTGTAAGACGCACATGGCATCTTTGAATTGAAAATTTTGAAATATAATTTAAAAAAGTATTCGCATTAGAACTAGCTCCTGATGGTTTTTGAGATTCTTTTTTACAACAAAGATTTTGGAGAACTAATCTGTCTAGTTCTTAAGATTTCTCTAATTTCTTCCTTAAGAAGAGAGATTTCAGATTGGAGATCTTGAATGGTGATAGTCCTTGAAGGTTTAGCAGGAAACCTATTGAGAATGTTAGTAAGATTGTACATAATAGCTATACGAGGATGATGTTAGAAATGATTGGAAGATGAAGTTGAAGGTTGATCAAGAGTCTGTTTGAACTTATCAAGATACTCTTGTTTATTGGAATCATTTGGAAGTTTTCCTTTGAGTTCTAGGAGAAGATCTTGTTCTTTTGTAAGAGTATTAATGGTTGGTCCTTCTAGATCAGAGTGATTAGATGAGGATGAAGAAGAGATCTCATCTTTCTATATTTGACTAAATTGTTGTTCAAATTTATCATCATCTTGATCAGAATCGAATTCAGAAAGAATGAAATTCTAGATTTTGTCAAGAACATTGTCATTCAAAGAGAGTTCATGAATCTTTTTAGAGAATTTGCAATATTTGGCAATATGACCAGGCTTGTTACATTTGAAACAAATAGCTATTTTTTATTTGGAAGGCTGAGACTTGACCTTAGTAGTCTTGGTTTTATGTAGGGCAGGATGTGTAGGCCGCTAGGCATTTCTGTACTGCTTCCTATGGTAGGAAGGTTTGGAAGACACTTGGTGTTTGGTCTTATTGTGCCTATGTGGCTAAGCACTATAGGAAGGTAGACCAAATTGTTTACAGAAGGTGCTTAGGTCACAACTTCTCCGGGCACGATCTTTAGCTAATTGCCTCAAAGATCTTGTCTTCATGACAGATTTTGAGAGCAACTTGTTAGATTTGGCTAATCAATTGGCCAAAGGTATTTGTTCATAAGGTACAACTCCATTGTACTGGGTTTGAAGTTCTTCACGAACTAAGTTCACGAAGAGATTTGGAAAGGCCATCTAGGAATTTTTCTTTCCAATATTGGCTATTTCCATCTGTTTCGGCATAGATTCTAGTA
The DNA here is from genome assembly GCA_026120185.1 of Voacanga thouarsii. Lineage (NCBI taxonomy): Eukaryota > Viridiplantae > Streptophyta > Magnoliopsida > Gentianales > Apocynaceae > Voacanga > Voacanga thouarsii. Next base: position 69,892 of record JANUWF010000323.1, on the reverse strand, counting down.
AGTAAGGTATCCTTATACCATCTAAAGTTAGACAGGGTTTTGCATTTGAGATTGTTAAGTATTTCAAGTAGATTTTTCTTTGAAAATTCTTAGGTTACATATGAAGGTTTTTGTAATGCTAAAGATAAGGGTTGAGATAGAATCCGGGATAGGATTTCTATCCTGAATAATTAGTTGACCCTCATGGTTAGTTTTGACAGAATGGAAGATGTTATGTCTATCTTCCTTTTTAAGGTGCTCATTCCACCAACCTTTAAGTTGACCTATAAAGCCTGCTACAACAATATATGTAGCTAATTAGTCGGAGCAATTATGGGCAGTCTATATAAGCTCGTGGCTACATTGTCATTTGCATGAGTTTAAACATCATGTTATACTCGATTGACCATGTAACACCGCACTACCTATGTACCGCAATAGGGTCGGGATGTCGTCTCGTCCTTAGGGCAAGGGATCTTTATAACTTGGACTCACAAAAGAAATGAAAGAAATGATTCAAATTTAAACTTATTACAAATCAAAACAATACATGAATAAGTCTCAAAACAAACAAATGTCAACCTTCACAACAAGTATTGACCTAAAAACATGGTGTAATAAAGGCAGTGAGAAATAAATCTCAGCAAGCCTGTGTATGCTTAGGGTGTTTCAGGAAAAATAGTTCATGTATGCAAGTTGAGAAACATTGATAAAAAGCAAAGTGCTGGCAAGTCACAAATAAATTTCGCAAGGCGAGGAGTGGTGTTTTCATTTTGAATGCTAGACATTGTATAAAATAAATGCAACCACTCAAAAGAAATAGACATGGCACCACACTTCGTGCACTATGACAAAAGAATATTCAGGATGCCACACTTTGTGCATGACATACGATAGGTGTACTACCCTCTGGGTGAGATACTCATCCATCTCTACACCCAAACTTACCGGTTGTCTATTCTAAATATACACAGCCCACTTGAACTGTACTTGTAGCTCAGACCTGTATGATTTACAAAACTGGCATCCTATTCAAGAAGGACTCACCCTTTAGAGGTGGCCACCTATTGAGAGACTTATCCTAGACCTTCAAAGACTAGTCCTAGTAGTCTACTCTTATTGAGTACTCAACGTTCTATTTGTCCCTTTTGGGAAAAGAAGAATCATCTAATGTGTTTTCTTGAAATAGCAACTATAGTTTACAAAATTCTTGTCAAAGTTGGTTTTTAGAAAAACTTTAGCATTTTGATTAAAATTGCTTGCTCAATTTAAAATTGATTGATTGAACGGAGAAAGGAAAAAAAGTTGTCCATAATTGCATCCAAAGTACATTTCCACATATATAGCATGTTTTGACTTACCGAAGTGATTTTGATCCTCAAACAGACTTTATGTAAGGACTTACCTAATCTCTTACTTTCTTTTGACACAATAGTCTTCCTAGTTGGCTCAGGGTAATCTAGCCTCGCCTGGGGTAAATGTAGGGTAGAAGTCCCAATAGTTCATAACTAAGCAACAATTTGTTCAAATAAATAACTCCCAACCTAACATGCTTAAGCTCAACTAGTTACAATAATATCCAATTATGACAATAATATCTTAGGAGTTCTAAAATTAATTGATAAGGTATTTTGGGGTTTGTTATTAATTTATAGAATGAGAATAATTTGATATGCAAATATAAATATGTGTTATAAATCATAAATAATAATTTTTAAAAATAATTATTTATTAACAAATAATAATAAATAATATTAATAATAAATAAATTATATTAACAATAAATAATACATATGTGTAGATAAAAGTTTTAGTAAGAATAATCAATAATAATATGAATATAAAATATATTGGTATTATATTAATTAATTCCTATATATTATTATTATTATTTATATTTAATAATGCTTAATGAAAATATTACTATTTGTTTATCTAATAAAATAATAATATTTTAAGTAGTTATTAATTCTGAAAATATTGATGTTGACTGAAATTAATAAATTAAATAAATAATAATAATATTATTATTATTATTAGTAGTAGTAGTAGTAGTAGTAGTAGTAGTAGTAGTAGTAGTAGCATAGTAGTAAAAGTAGCTCTAATGATAATTTTTTTAATGACCATAGTGAATTTACTAGTACTAAAATTTATATATATATATATATATATATATCATACACACATATATTCAATAAATAAAACATTGATTTGTGCAAAAATAGACTTGTAATGATAATTATCACAACAAGGGCAATACTATACTAACAATAATATTATGAAGATATTTGGTGTCAAAAATAACATTATAAGAGCATATATCAAAACAATGATGGTATAATTTCCATCATTCATCACAACATCCATACTAGTGACATAAAGCCTCAAATCATAATGTACTAATGTGTATATAATGATCCTAAAGTATAATCCAACAATAATTCATAAGCCTAAATATTAATTTCAATCTTTATGTCTTAAAATTATTCTCTTCACCCACATACATATCTTCATCCCAACAATATTAGATCAACATATTAATTTCATTATCTAGAAGTCTTGAGTTCGAAAAATTAAGAAGGTCATAGAAGAAATACTTGTTTGATGATTGTTGGAGTTGAAGATGTTGTCTTGTCCAATAAAGACCCTTGAGTGCTTGAACAGTCCTCTATCGATTGAAATTGTTCAAGGATGGCCACCAATGGATTAGCCAAGAGAAAGAGAGAGGGAAAGAGTGATAGAGTGTGTAAGAGATTAAGATAATGAAGAAAAGAAGATGAAGAAGTGAAGAAGATTAAGATGATTAAATTTACCCTTTTTGATGTTCTTCTTATCTTGAACAAAAAAGGCACATTTGATCCGAAAGAGAGATCAACTTCAGTTATTTTAGTGTTATGGAGTATATTAAGGATGAGTATATGTTGAATCCTAGTTGATTTAAGAGATTTTGAAGTGATTTGGGTGAGTAGAAGTGGCTAAAGATTGAAGAAGTTTAATGTGTGTTCTTGGTATTCTTGAGAACACAAGAGAGAATTGAGAGAAAAAGATAAATGTGTGCTTGGTGAGTGATGACCAAATGGTCTTGCTAGAGAGGGGAGTTTTGGTTATCCTAAGGAGAGATAGAGACTTGAGCTTGTTTGAATTTCAAAATGAGGAAAAAGTGGAGGTATTTGAGGTAGAAGATTTGTTAATAGTGATTTCTTCTTGAAGGTCTCTAGTCCTTCAATGGTGGATTGCTAGTCTAGCCATGTCTTGGTTTGTGAAATGGAGATTTATCCCATGTTTAGGCTGGCTGAAAATGGCTATACAAGAGATGAAGAAATTTTGGATTATTAGCCTAGCTAGATGAGAGTTTAAGGGAGTAAAAGCTGTGATTTAATTTTTAAGTTTGAAAAGTTTTGAATAGAGAGAAGTTAGGGAGGTTTGAGGTGGTTTAATAGAGCTCTAATGGCTAAGGTTGATGAAGAAGACAAGATGTTCAGCCATAGCTTTAAGGTGGCTAAAATGATGAAGGTGAGTGAAGAAGAAATCAGTTCTCACCTTTGCTACACAATCTAGAAAAATTCTAGAATTTAGCTACTAGAATTCTTAGAATACGAAATGATTTGTCAAGCAGAAATTTTGAAATTGATTTGCAACTAAAACTTAGGAGTGTTTGAAGGACCATTAATGGTGGTTTTCCAGCCACTATCTTGGAGAAGAATGAGGAGAGCTTTAGATGATATTATGCATGGATTGATTGCTAAATTTCCATGACTAAACACTTGGTAGCTTGCCGGAAAATTTCTGGTTTGGTGAGGCTATATGAGCTGCGAAATTCCAAGGCATTTTCAACCTCTTGCTCATACAAAATTGGTTGCTTGTTAGCAACAATAGAATGGCAATTGTACTGCACTTTTTCTAACATCCAGCCAAAAGGAAATGCGAGAAAAAAACTCCAGATTTATAGCAAAACAAGAACAAGCAAAGCATGGTTCTTTGAAGGAGAAACTATGGTGATTTAATTGAAAACCAACTAGCTATTTCTCCTCCTATATTTTAGTCATCTTCTATCTCAAAAGCTGGAATTTTCTTTCAAAAATTCAAGCCTAAGATTATCCAAGATATTTCATAAAGAAATTGGGAGAATTAAAGAAATATGAGTATTTTAAATTTAAATAGATTAGGACATGGATTGCTGAAATGATGGAGGTTAGAATTCTTCTAGATTCTTTTAGGACAAGATAACATGGTTAGGACATTATCATTGTGTCTTTCCCTAGACAACGTTCCTAGCTTCATGGAATGTAAGAAGAAAATTCAAACATTAGTTAGGATAATTATAAGAAAAAGAATACTTAGTAGATGGGATTTAAACTTAAGACCTTAGAGATTAACCACAAAACTTTAACCACTTAACCACATTAACTCTTGTTCTTATTTTCCCAACCTAATACTTACAATTAAAAGTGCTAAAGTTCCCTTCAAACTTTCAAATTATATGTATTTTAGTTTTTGATCTGTAATATTATTTTTCTGTAATACATAAATTGTATCCTTTCTATATATCTCGTTTATGGTTGGTCGATCTGTTTTTGTTTATTGCCTTACTTATTTACTGCTTTATACTTTGTGTGCGATCCGTATACGACCTTTCCTTGCATCCAATAGGTTGGAAAAGTTAATTCCTTGCATCTTCTTTCCTTTTCGGGACTCGCTTCCCTCCCCTTGGTATCGAGCCGGATGGGGAAGTAAGGTAGATGATTCGTGTTATGAATATCTTGTGATGAGTTCCTTGTGGATCTAATGATACTAAGTATATTGGGTGTCTTAGATCACCTTGTTGTGTTCGAGATGATGGCTCACCATCAAAAGTCCATGTACGATGCATAAATGTTTCGATATTGATAGATCCGTGAATTATTCAGTATATTATGAATAAATCTATAGGCTATATATTAGATCATAGGTGATAAGGAAAGAGATCTATTTTCGGATCTACTCGTAGGTGGTCTAACCGAGTTGTTGTTGGACAATGAGTTGAGTAATGGCCATTGTTGACTCAAGTAACTTGTATGAGACGAGAATTTATTCTCAATGGCCTAATCCCTCTCATATTTATTATAGATCTTATAGATCTATTCTTTCTTTACTCGATTAATGCTCATATCTCGCCTAATTCATAAACAAATCTCCATGTTTTACATCATAAGCTATTAATAACTTGAATGTTTCCTTTGAATGGAACCTTAAGGTAATGATTGCCAAGTTACAAGAAGTATGAAGCTCATATTTGTATTTTCTATGTTTATTTAATTCTTTCTAAGAAATATGCATACATTCTGCATTATGTCCTCTTTCCTCCGTCCTTTTTCCAGATCCTCTACTTCCTTATTTTCTTCTCCTATGTTCTCCTCCTCATCTAAAAATTCTTCAAAACTCAAGGAAGAGTTTAACTTTTCCAACCTCCAATAGTCTACGGACAATTGAAAAATTCCTAAGTTTTCCCCAATGAAATTTTCATATCTCCCAAATAGATACTTAATAGTGACTATGTCATTTGAACCGTTGAAGAAATAGTTCAATTAGACTCGACTCGCAAAGAAATTAATTTTCTTTTCGCTAGTGCCATCAAAAGATTTCTAAACAAATATAAATATTTACATTTTGGAGTTGTCCATATTGCAACAAAACCTCTTTCTAGAGAAGGTCTTGATACTTCTCTCCTTTTATGTCTAAGAGATACCAGGTTTTTAGACTTCAATGATTCACTTTTAGGAATGGTAGAAACTAGCCTTTGTAGTGGCCCAGCTTTATTTTGACTATTTTCCAAATTTTACGGTCTCTCTCAAAGATCAAAATCTTCTTGATGCTTTGACTCTTAATGTCAAGACTACAAATTACAAAATGAAAATAGGTTCTCTCCCTATAGCCATCATATACTCGTATTCAATATAAGGCTATGACTTTTGCTTTCAATACCGGTGTAATGAGAATATCTCACAAGGGTGAAATAGTTCTTTTCCAAATAGATTTGCAAAGATCTCATCTTTCCACCCCAAAACCTATCTCATGGAATCAGAGTTAGTCTTCCCGCTAACTAGTTATTGATCGATGCGGCTCCTTCTATGAAACTAGAAAATACCACTGTGTCAAATATCAAACAATTCTCTTGTGGATCTGTGGAAATAGATTTCCAAAGATCTCGTAGTCAAAGGTTTTCATATCCTCAATCTCATGCGTCTTCATCCGGCATTCAACCTCCTAGACATTTAGTATCTTATGTAGCTACCCATCTACAAAGTATCAATCTAGAACAAAAAATTCCACAAGCTAGATATGCAGTAAAACCTTATTTAGATGATATTGAATCTAAATGTCCAATATCACCTAGCCATTTTGCTATGGCTGGAGAACTTAATATTTTACATGCTGATTTTGAAAATCATTTTGTAATTGATAAAACAAAACTTAGAGAAGAATTTTATTCTCCTTCAAATCTTTTCAAAAGAATTTGGTTCTTTGAACATTTTCAAGGATCTACATGACAACTGATCTAAGATTCTTATTATGAATTTTTAAATTCAATCCAAAAATAAATTGACTTCTTTTTATGGTTTGAAGCTTATGCTCGATGTTCATAAAATTAATTATCCTTTTGCTTCAACTATCAATGTTTCAAAACTTTTGCAAACTGCTCAAGGAACAAATATTTCTTCTAAATTTCCTGTAGTCAAAGTTTAAAATTCCTTATGGGACTCGAGCAAATTGATGCTTCTCATTTTAAATGAAAGGACAAAGAATTTTATAAGCTTCATCCAAAAGGACAATTGAAAATCTTTACAAATTGGTGAATATTTGATTTAAAAGCAGAGTACTTCTTCACGACAGAAAAATCTATACCCAGTACTTCTTCAAGTTCCTCAACTTCTTCTAGTCCACTCTTCAAACCTTATGAGATTCCTCTCCAAGTATAGGAAAGAGCTCAAGAATCGACTTCGGAGAAACCTCTTCTCACTTAATTTCAAAGATGGATAGTTAAAATAGAGAAATCTACTTTCCCAAATTCTCCTTCAACTCCTTAACAACCTATTGGTTCCCAACACTTTGTTTCTGTTTTAAATCAAATGACTCAGATACTAAAAGCTATTCTGAGCCCAATCTAGAGAATCCCCCTCTTCTTTAGATGCTCTACCTAGGTAGACCTCTTGATTGGAAGAATTTTCAAAAACTTTATTATCCAAGAGCCACTCATCCAGACGTTGCTTTAGAAGAAAGTCCAAACATCCTACAAAATTATTATAATGCCAATAACATCTATAAATAAAACATAGATGGCCAGTCGTAGTATAACATGATGTTTAAACTCTAGCAAATGACTATGGTAGTCACTCGCTTATAAGACTACCCACAATTGTTCGACCAATTAGGTGCCCATATTATTGTAGCAGGCTTTACAGGTCAACTCAAAGGTTGGTGGGATGAACACCTTAAAGAGGATGATAATCATAACATCTTCCATACCATTAAAACGAACTGATGAGGGTCAGCCAGTCATTCAGGATGGAAATCTTATCCTAGATGTTGTCTCAACCCTTATCTTTTCCATTGCAAAAGCCATCATAGGTTGCTCAAGACTTTTCAAAGAAAAATCTATTGAAATACTCAACAATCTCAAATGCAAAACCCTATCCGACTTTAGATTGTATAAGGATACCTTCCTTGGTAGAATCTATGGTAGAATAGTTGGAAATAACCAATATTGGAAAGAAAAATTCCTAGATAGAATTCCTAAATCTCTTTGTGACTTAGTTCATAAAGAACTTCAAATCCAAGTACAACGGAATTGTACGTTATGAACAAATTACCTTTGGCCAACTGACTAGCCAATTCTAACAAGTTGCTCTCAAAATCTATCGTTAAGACAAGATGTTGAGACAATTAACCAAAGATCATGCCCAGAGAAGTTGTGACCTAGGCACCTTTCATGAAGAATTTGGTCTACCTTCCTATAGTTCCTAGCCACATTGGCACTATTAGACCAAGCACCAAGTGTCTTCCAAACCTTCCTACCATAGGAAGCAGTACAGACATGCCAAGCAGCTTGCACTTCCTACTCTATATAAAACCAAGACTACTAAGGTCAAGTCTCAATCTGTTTCAAATGTAACAAGCTTGGTCATATTGCCAAATATTGCAAATTCTCTAAAAAGATTCATGAACTCTCCTTGAATAATGATGTTCTTGACAAAATCTAAAATCTCCTTCTTTCTAAAACCGATTCTAATCAAGTCGATGATGAATTTGAACAACAATTCAATCAAATTTAGGAAGACGATATCTCTTCTTCATCCTCTTCTTGATCACTTTGATCTAGAAGGACCAACCATTAATACTCTTACAAAAGAACAAGATCTTCTCCTAGAACTCATAGGAAAACTTCCTAATGATTCCAATAAACAAGAATATCTTGGCAAGTTCAAGCAAATTCTTGATCAACCTTCAACTTCATCTTCTAATCCATTTCAACATCATCTGTGTATAGCTAATACGTACAATCTTATTGACATTCTCCACGGGTTTCTGCTAAACCTTCCAAGACTATTACCATTTAAGATCTCCAATCGAAATCTCTCTTCTTAGGAAGAAATCAGAGAAATCAAAGCTTCTCAAGAACTAGATAGATTAGTTCTTCAAAATCTTTGTTCTCAAAAGGAAGCTCAAAAGCCATCGAAGCTAGTTCGATGCAAATACTTTTTTAAATTATTTTTCAAAATTTTCAATTCAAAGATGGCATGTGCGTTTTACACTTGTCATTCAAAATTCTTTTATTCTTGAAGTTCCGGGTCTACTTGATACTAGAGCTAACCTCAACTCGTATTCAAGAAGATCTCATTCCTACAATTTGAAAAAAAAAAAAAACAACAACGGAAATCCTTCGTTCGACCAATGGTACGAACTAGGCATTAGCTTTAAACTTTTAGATGTTGAGGTAAAGCATTCCTCTTTATCTATTTTTACTTCATTCTTGCTTGTTAAAGATATTACTAATCCTGTTATCTTAGAAACTCCATTTATTTAATAGATTATGCCCTTCATAGTCCTCAAAACTGGTATTCGGGTAGAACATCTAAACTAACAAATTCTTATCTCTTTTGATAAGCCTCATCTTGAAAAGGATCTTCATCTTATCGAGACAAAGTAATCTCAAATCATTTTTCTTAAAGAAGATGTTGCCTTCCAACGACTTCAACACTAAGTTACCAAACCTCACATCAAAGCTCGGATCAAATACTTGGAAATCCGCATCCGGACCTAACTCTGTTTTGACCTTCCTATAACATTTTGTTACGAGAAAATAACATATTGTCCGAGCTCCCTTATGAGCCCGACTTTGATGAAAAGTCAATTCCAACTAAGGCCCGTCCTATTCAAATGAACCATGAGTTTACAACCTATTGGCAAAATGAGATAAACGATCTCTTACAAAAGAAAGCCATTTCTCCAAGTACTTCACCCTAAAGTTGTGCGGCATTCTATGTCAACAAAAATGCTAAAATTGAGCGAGATGTTCCCCAACTTGTCATAAACTACAAACCTCTCAATTTAGCCCTTCGATGGATTAGGTATTCTATTCCCAACAAAAAAGATTTTCTAAACAAATTACATTCTGCTTTACTATTTTCAAATTTTGATTTGAAATTAGGATTCTGCAAATTCATATTGATTCGAGATCGATACAAAATGGCTTTTACAGTTCTATTTGGCCGAGTATGAATGCAAATTACTTATACTCCTCGGTAGTGAGTACTATATTTAGGTTCCTCATCCAGTCTACATAATTTTGGCCTATCAATTTATTCTCCATGAAAAAGATTGACAATGGACTAAAACCAGACATTTCTGAAATATTGCGAAAAACATTCATTTAGTTTGCAAAAAATGCACATTCTTTATATTATTTCTTTGATAATAGATAACTCTTAAAGCCATTATCAATAATATGAATTGTTTACCTCTTAGAAAAGCTAATAGAGCTTCATAGGAAGATTAATAACATCCTAATTTAAGTGTATAACTATCACGAATCAAAACTTCTTCAAATAGGTAATGGTCTAGAAAAAGTTCCATCGATAAGATGGCCAATGATTCAAACCACCTACGAGCAATCTAGTGCTAAAAACATCCAACGTAGGTTGGTCGATCTTAGCAAAATCCCTAGGCTATTAATTTTTCGATTTCATTAGTTCTAGTTACTTGTGGAAAGCCATCCTATACGGGGTCATGCTCAAAATGACATGAGAAAATCTACTATCTCTAATAAGAGTTGTGATGTAAGCCATGGGGTCATTAGAATCCCTATCTCACATAATCTTTTATTAAAAATAGAGTTTTTAGCCCAAAAATATTTTCGATAATCTTATGATTTTATTAACTTTAGTAAAAATATGAAATTCAATATTATTCTCTATGTCAAGAATTACATCCTTTGGGAGAATAAACTATGAATTTATTTTATTGTTCTAAGTTAATAACCAAGTAAAACTTTATTAAATAACCTTAAGTTCAACATTATTCTCTATGTCAAGGATTAAATCTTTTAAGAGAATAAACCATGAACTCTTTCATTTTTAAAGTTTCTTAGATTAAAACATTTTATCAAAAACCATCCTATCTAGTGAGACTTTGGTCTCACAAGAATATTTGATCACAAAAACGAAATAATCATGATGCCAAAAGTAAACTTTTTCATGCTCAAACTATTCATTTATTCCCAAGTGACCAAACAATGCATTAAACATTATGAATTAAAAATTAATGATCTTGTTTAATCCTAAGATAGTTCCATCCTTTACTATTCATTTCATGAAAATTATTCATCCATAGATCAATAAACCTATTGCAGAAAATTAACCTTATACAATGGTTTCAAAACATGATTACATTAAGGAAAACTGAGGAACAAAACTTCAGCAGTGCTCTCCTATGTCTTGGATAATTTGCGCACAACTGCCTCTGAGCAGAGTGGACTTGGCGCCTAGTCCATTGGGCTCACCTAGCATCAGGTCCAATCTGGTTTCCCAAAAAATTCTAGCTGGGTAGAGTAGACTTGGGGCTTGGCTCGATTGGTCCACCTGGCATTGAGTCAGCTCTGGAATTCATTGATTTCTGGAAAAAATCTAGCTTTTCAGCTACTTTTTGCCCCTCAACAATTCCAACAATCACGTTCTTCTAGTCTCCCAAATTTACAGATTAAATGAATACAAAGAAACGCAAAACCAGGCATAAAAATATGCCTTTACAAGTGCCTATGCCTCTAACCACAAGGCGTACATCGAATCTACTTAAAACCAGAAAATTAATGAGAAACCCATTAGAATACATAATCCTATACCTCTAACCACGAGGTGTACATGAACTCTAGAAATCAATGTATGAAGGATCACATGAAATCATAAAAGATTCATTAATAGTAAAGAAACCACCTTTTTTCAGTTTTAACCCTAGTACATACTCCTAGCTAAAAATCGTGGCTCGATACCACTTGAAGGATCAACGAGAAACATTAAAGAAAATGCAGCATAAATTTTTTTTTAGCTTTTCGAGCCATATCTAGGAGAGAGTGTACTTACTTTTCCTTGGTTGCGGATTAACCAACGTAAGGACGGGTTGCACTGGAACTTCTTGTGTTGGAAGAGGAGAAGGAGGCATCTCGTTGTTCAACTAGAACTCCCGCTAATCTTCTACTCCTACGCATCGAGCATTTGGTCTTCGTCTTTCGGAGTATGACTTTACCTTATTCTTGGGTTAGCTTGGTGGAAGTTCCTTCTTTGGATAATTATAATACTCTCCAAGAGTGAAAGAAGAGAATGACCAAAACCAAAGGAAGAGAGAGCCTAGAAAAGGACAGCACACCAGAGAAGAAAAAATCTGGAAAAACCATGTTCTTTTTTTTTTCTTCTTCTCCTATTATTGTTTACCAGCCTTAGGGCTTCCTTAAGCCCTAATGGTTGAAAAAAAATTTCCCCTAATGGGCTTGGTGTTGTGTTCTCAAAACCAATGCAAGACTGGCCCAATCCTCTTAATTAATTAGTTATCTTTTCTAGGATTCATTAAATACCTAAGACTAATTAATTAATTCTAATTAGACTCTTAATATATGTTAACATATATCAGCCCAATTAATAAATTTATTCTAGTCCAATTCTCTTAATTAATCAATTAATTATCTTTTCTATGCATTATTAAAACCCTAGGCTAATTAATTAATTCTAATTGGACTCTTAGAATAAACTTTATTTCTCTTTCAATTAATAATCCATTAAGACTAGATTGTATCTAAACAACACCAAGGTTACTTGAGCTACTCCGGAGACCAAGAAACATATTATTCATGGCTACTAAAATGACCAAAATGCGAATACATTAAATAGCTGCATTATATCATTTTAAATATTTTCATTTATCACTATATGGAAATATTGACCCCAAGAATAATATTGCTAAAGCAATATCTCCGACTTACAGGTGAAATGATGGAAATATCCCTGTATATGACACCCTTCAATGAGACAAGATAAATGTACTAACACTCATCTCAAAGACATCTACGGTCCTTAGATCTCTAGTCCGATAATCTATGACTCACTTAAATGTATTTGCTTATCTTTGGAAGCTATCCAAAGGCACAAGTTCTAGAGTCAAGTTTCCAGGGCCGTGGATCATTAGATTATCTTGAACAATCACAAGAGGGTGATTTAACTTCACTAAGTGAAGCATAGAAACTCTGTTGCATGAGTTCGTCTTAACTAACTCGCGTAATACACACAACATACAAGGATATTGATATCACAACATAAATCTCACCCAACATACATCAATGTATAAAACCCTAACTTCACCGAACCATCTACTTATACCCAAGTATGAAGGTATATATGCATGTTGTAGTAGTAATAGTCCGATCTATATAATTACAGTACTTTAAGAGAGACCACTACTACAGGTCTAGTTCTAATTATTCAAAATACGCTTATGCTAATGATATGAGTGAACTACTCACTGATTCAAGGTAAACCATTCCTTATTAGAAATCATAGTGTAATAGTCTTACCTTGATGAAATGCCCAGTTCCATCGAATGACTAAGAACTCAATTTTACTTGTATGACATGTACTCATAGTCTATACCTTATTATGAAGAACGACCCAACATATAGACCATTATTTGTCATACTTGGACGTTTAAATGTGCAATAATATAAGAGACAAATTAAATTAAATGAATAAATATTTTATTGCAATATGTTTACACAGAATATATTGTCTTTGTGGGCATACTTTCCAACAATCTCCCACTTGCACTACAAAAACTAAGAAAGTCCATAAGTGCCAACCCCTATGACATCTAAGTGTTAATGGCTTGGTAAAGGGATCTGCCAGATTATTGATAGAGGAAACTGATCGACCACAATTTCTCATCTCTGGATGAATTCCCAGATGAGGTGATACTTTCTCTATATGTGCTTGCCCTTCCTATAGTTTCAAGGATCCTCGCATTGCGACACCACTCCAGAGTTGTCACAATAAATGGTGACAGACCTATCCATGTGTGGTACTATTCCAAGTTCTATGAGGAAGTTCTGAAGCCACACACCTTCTTTAGAAGCTTCTGAAACAGCAACATACTCAGCTTCCACAGTAGAATCAGCAATGCAAGATTGCTTGATACTTCTCCATGAAATAGTTCCTTCAAATAAAGTGAAGACATATCTACTAGTGAATTTTCTTTCATCTTTATCTGCATGGAAGTCCGAGTCTGTATAATTGGTAGGAACCAAATCATCAGCATGATATACAAGCATATAATTTCTCATTTTTTTTAGATATTTAAGTATATGCTTTACAACTTGCCAGTGAGCTTCTCTAGGTTTGACTGATATCTACTAACCATACCTACTACAAAGCAGATATCTAGCCTAGTATAAAGTATATTATATATGAGACTTCCCACAGCCGAAGCATAAGGGATCTTACTCATTTTCTGCTTGTCTTCCTGTGTCCGAGAAAACTACTTGAAAGATAAGGATAATCCATGTCTAAAGGGTATAATGACCACTATATATTGATCCATGTTCTACTTAACCAATGTCTTGTCAATGTAAACAGACTGGGATAAGCCTAACATTCTTTGCTTCCTATCTCTAAGAAGCTTAATGCCTAGAATGTAGCTAGTTTCTCCCATGTCTTACATGCTAAATTAACTAGATAGCCAAACCTTGATGGATGATAGTGTCCCTACATCATTTTCAATGAGTAGAATGTCATCTACATAAAGTACTAAGAAAATCACTTTGCCACTGTCTGATTTTCTATACACACATGGTTCATCCATGTTCTGAATGAAACCATAAGCTTTCATGATTTCATCAAAATGTATATTCCATACTCGTGACGCTTGCTTAAGTGCATAAATGGACTTCTTAAACTTATAGACCATTTGTTCTTGATATCTAGCAACAAAACCTTCTTGCTGGGACATATAGATGTCCTCACTAAGATAGCTATTTTAGAAGGCCGTCTTAACATCCATCTACTATATCTCATAGTCATAATGACATGTGATGGCTAAGAGAATTCGGATAGATTTAAGCATGGAAACTGGTGAAAAGGTTTTATCATAATTGATCCCTTCTTTTTTAGTATAACTTTTAGCAACCAACTTACTTTATAGGTTGCAACCTTTCCATCCCATCAGGTGCATTGACAAGATCCCAGACTTGATTAAGGTAATGGACTCAATCTTGGTATTCATGGCTAGCTGCCATTTGTCTGCATCAACATCAACAATGCCCTCCTCATATCTAGTGGAATCTTGTTCCTAATGATCAGAGACTAGATAATAGATCTCTCCAATCCACCTTTCTGGAACTCTAGTGATTCTCCCACTAAAATGAGGCTTAGTTTGTATAGGAACATTCCCTAGTGTTTCTCTTGGTTCATCGATGGGGGTGTTAGAAATACCCGAAGTTGAATCAGTGACAAACTTCTCTTCTAATTGTATTCTATTTTAACCCATAGTGGATGCAACTTGTTCATCCTCTAAGTATCTAGTATTAGTACTAACAAGTACTTTATGTTCTTGAGGATGATAGAAATATCCACTTTTTGTTCCTTTTGGATACCCAACGAAGTAGCATAACTCCAATCTTAGTTCTACCTTAATTCCTTTTATCAGTACATAAGTTTGACAACCCCATACCTTTAGATAACTCAGACTGGGCTTTCTTCCAGTCCACATCTCATAAGGTGTCCTAAGTACTAATTTGGAAGGTGCCAAGTTCAAAATATATGTCGTTGTTTCTAAGGCATACCCTCAAAAGGAAGTAGGAGGAGATACTTGATTCATCATGCTTCTGACCATTTCCATCAATGTTCTATTTCTTCTCTTAGCTACACCGTTCTACTGGGGAGTCCAAGGTGCAGTTAATTGAGCCGCGATATACCATGTAATATATAAACTCAACGAGGAGGTACTCTCCACTATGATCCAATCTCAAAGTTTTAATTAGCTTACCTGTTCGACGCTCCACTTCAACCTTAAACTCCTTGAATTTATTAAAAAAGTCAGACTTGTACCTTATCAGATAAATATAACCAAAACGAGTGTGATTATCTGTAAAAGTGATGAAGTACTCGTAACCCTCACCTAGCTGGTGTAGTCATCGGACCACAAACATCCGTATGTACTAGTGCTAGTATTTACATAGCTCTATTTGCATTTTTGGTAAATGACCTTTTGGTCATTTTACCTTTAAGATAAGATTCACACTAAGGCCATTCTTCCAATCTCAATGAACCTAAAGGCCTATCATGGATTAGTCTTTGAATCTGATTTAGATTTATATATCTCAATCTTAGATGCCACAAATACGAGTCATTTGATAAGGCCTTTCTCTTTTTATAATCAAATTCAGTTTGAATATTGCTTACTTGATTTCTAATAGAATATATATAAAAGAGATTTTCATACATGTTTTCTGTACAAATTAAATTACCATCTCTACTAATAAAAACAGTAGAATGGAAACAAACAAAATATCATTGATTCATCAATTTGGAAATTGAAATCAATTTCTATTTAAAATAATAACATATAAAATATCTTTTAAAACCAACTTCCTATTACAATAAAAAATAAGCTCAAGATCTCCCACTACTTTAGCCCATATTCTTGCTCCATTGCCTATTTGAAGTCCATGCTTACCCTTACTGAGTCTCCTTGTCCTTTTAAACCCCTACAAAGAGTTATAGACAAAGTCAGTGGCTCCAGAATAAACTATCTAGGAAAATGATAATCTAACCATAAAAAATTACTCTAGGTATAGAGCAATACCTAAAGTAGAATTGGCTAAAAATTTTAAACAATCTTTCTTCCAATGCCCCTTCTTGCCATACTTGAAACATTTGCCTTTGGGCTTACCATTGGGCTTGGCCTGACCAGATGCTAT
This sequence comes from Voacanga thouarsii, assembly GCA_026120185.1. Classification (NCBI taxonomy): domain Eukaryota; kingdom Viridiplantae; phylum Streptophyta; class Magnoliopsida; order Gentianales; family Apocynaceae; genus Voacanga; species Voacanga thouarsii. Next base: position 53,424 of record JANUWF010000323.1, on the reverse strand, counting down.
GGGCTGGGTCCTTGTGTTGTTCTGGACCTTCTTCTTCTTGAATTTCTTAGGCTTCACCTTAATTCCAGAAGAAGAAGTAGAACGAAAGACCAAAACCTTTGACACTGTCTTCATGATCTTCTTTGTCACCTAGAGCTCTTTCATATACTCTATGAGATTCATATCCAACTTGAACTAAGAGTATGAATCAGACAGAGTTTCAAGAACTATATCACTTTGGCTCTCAAGATCTATTTTCTCGCCTAGGACCTCAGCCTCCTTGAAGTAAGCTATCATCTTGAGCAGATGCTCTTGAACCGATGCCCCCTCAACCATCCGAGTGTTCATGATTGCCCTCAGAGCTTCCTCGCTTTATGGATCGGCTCTTATCAACAAACATGGTACGTAATGACAAATCCATGTTGTACGTAATGGCCATGTGCTCATGCTTCGATTAGAGCACACTAGACATTAAAGCCAACATGTAGCACTTTGCCATCTCATCAATTTTCTTCTATGCCTTCTCGGCCTCTCGCCCCTGATCAATGGATTCTTCCTTAATCTCAAGACAAGGATCCGTAAGAACATACTTGTACTCCTCGACAGTATATGTTTAGGTTCCTCTTCCAGTCCACATAATTTGAGCTTGTCAACTTATTCTGCTTGAGAATGATTGGCAATGGACTGAAGCCAGACACTTCTGAAATATTGCAAAAAATATTCATTTAGTTTGAAAAAAATGCACATTCTTTATGTTATTTCTTTGATAATAGATAACTCTTAAAACCATTATCAATAATATAAATAGTTTAGCTCTAAGAAAAACTAAAAAAGCTTCGTAGGAAGATTCATAGCATTAAAAGTTATGTGTATAGACATCACGAATCAAAACTTCCTAAAATAAGTAATGGTCTAGAAAAAGTTCCACCGATAGGACGGCCACTAATTCATACCACTTACAAGCAATCTAATGCTAAAAACCTCCAACATAGGTTGGTCGATCCTAACAATTACCCTAGGCTTTTAATTTTACTCTTCCATTAGTTCTAGATACTTTGGAAATCCATCCTATAGGGTGTCATGCTCAAAATAACATAAGGAAATCCACTATCTCTAATGAGAGTAGTGATGGAAGACATGGGATCATTGGAACTCCTCTCCTACTTAATCATTTATTGAAAATAGAGTTTTCGTCCCAAAAACGTTTTCTATAATCTTATGGTTTCATTAACTTTAGTAAAATATGAAATTCAATGTTATTCTCTACGTCAAGGATTAAATCCTTTGAGAGAATAAACTATGAATTTATTTTACTATTCTAAGTTAATAACTAAGTAAAACTTTATTAAATAACCTTAAGTTTAACATTATTCTCTATGTCAAGGATTAAATCCTTTAAGATAATAAACCATGAACTCTTTCATTTTTAAAGTTTCTTAGATTAAATGTTTTATCAAACACCGTCATATCTAGTTAGACTTTGGTCTCACAAGAACATTTGATCACAAAAGCAAAATAATCATGATGTTAATAGTAAACTTTTTCATGATCAAACTATTCATTTATTCCCAAGTAACCAAACAATGGATTACACATCATGAATTAAAAATTAATGATCTCGTTTAAATCTAAGGTGGTTCTATCATTTACTATTCATTTTCATGCAAATTATTCATCCATAAATAAATAAAACTATTGTAGAAAAGTAACCTTATACAATGGTTTCAAAACATGATTATATCAAGGAAAATAGAGGAACAAAACTTCAACAAGACTATCTTATTTCTTGGACAATTTGCACACAATCGCCTCTGGATACAATGGACCTAGCGCGTGGTCCATTGGGCCCACCTAGTGTTGGGTCCAATCTGTTTTTCCAAAAAATTTCAGCTAGGAAGAGTAGACCTAGTGCACGGTCCGATCGGCCCACTCGGCGCCGAGTCGACTCCGGAGTTCATTGATTTCGAGAAAAAATTCAGCTTTTCAACCATTTTTCACCCTTCTACAGATCAAGCAATCACGTTCTTCCAGTACCCAAAATTTATTGATTAAATGAATACAATGAAACGTAAAACCAGGCATAAGTACATGCCTTTACTAGTGCCTATGCCTCTAACCATGAGGCGTACATCAAATCTACTTAAAACTAGAAAATCAATGGGAAAACCATTAGAATATATGATCCTATGCCACTAACTGCGAGGCGTACATGAACTCTAGAAACTAATGTATGAGGGATCACATGAAATCATAAAAGATTCATTTTTAATAGTAAAAGAACTACATTTTTCCAATTTTAACCCTAGTACACATTCCTAAAACAAAACAAGGGCTCTAATACCACTTGAAGGATCAACGAAAAACATCAAAGAAAATGCAACAGAAAATTTTTTCAATTTTTTGAGCCACATCAAGGAGAGAGTGTACTTACTTTTCCTTATTGGTCATGGATTAATCAACGTAGGGATGGGATGCACTGGAACTTCTTGCGTTAGAAGGGGAGAAGGAGGAGCCTGCGTTCAACTGGAACTCCCACCAATCTTCTACTCTTACGCATCAAGCATTTTCTCTTCGTCTTTCGGAGTATGACTCTACCTTGTTCTTGGGTTAACTTAATGAAAGCTCCTTCTTTGGATAATCAAAATACTCTCTAAGAGAGAAAGAAGAGAAGGGCCAAAACCAAAGGAAGAGAGAGCTAAGAAAAGGACGGCATACTAGAGAAAAAAAACTCGGAAAAACCACGATCTTTTTTTTTTTTTCTTCTCTTGTTATTATTGCTAGCCTTAGGTTTCTTTAAGCCCTAATGGCTGAAAACAATAAGCCTAACGGCTTGTTGTGTTCCAAAACCAATCCAAGTCTGGGCCAATCCTCTTAATTAATTAATTATATTTTCTAGACTTCATTAAATATCTAAAATTAATTAATTAATTAATTCTAATTGAACTCTTAATATATGACAATAAATATCAGCCCAATTAATTAAATTATTCCAACCCGATTCACTTAATTAATTAATTATCTTTTCTGGGTCTTATTAAAACCCAAGATTAATTAATTAATTCTAATGGGAGTCTTAGAATAAATGTTATTTTTCTTCCAAATAATTATCCATTAAGCTCAGATTGTGTTTAAACAACACTAAGGTAACTTGAGCTACTCCGGGGACCAAGAGACATGTTATTCATGTAGGATTTGTAAATTAATTAAACAAATTAAACGCAACGGAAAATAGCAAGAAATCCAAGCCATGGATCACGGGTTTGCAGTAGAAACGGAAAAAAGAGAAGATCACGCTTATTATCTCTTGAAGTCGAAATTTAAAATTTTTTTGTTCCAAGAACGCAGGTGCGATCCAGATCACAAAACCAGTTCACAGCAGCTCAACCGAAGTCCAAGAAAGAACTCCCTCTAATGATAATCCACACAAGATCGAACGCTCACAATCTCACAATTCTATGCTAGTAGAATTTAGGAGGCTAGGGTTTGATTAATAAGAGAGAGACGGCTAGGGTTTGATCAAGAGAGAGGCAGAGAAACGGTTTCTCTGTTATTGCGTGAATAGTCTATCTCTCTTACCCTAAGGAAACCGTTTCCTTATATTTATAGATTTATAATTACCATAAATTGTAACTTAGTCATTCAATGTCCAATTGTCAATAAATTAGTCATTGAAGTTTACTTAATTACAATTAGGTCCCATGAATTATAACAAACTTATAATTCACCTATAAATATATTCCCTTCTCTTAATTAACCCCACAATATTATCAAATAATATATTTGAGCATTCAAACCTTTATTGTGTGTGACCCATTAGGTTTTCTGATCTTATTGGTAGCATAATATGAATTAATTCTAACAATATTAGAATTAATAATCCTTAATAAAATAAAGGATTATATTTATTAATTCTCTAATTAATAAATCCATATTTAGCATATCAAGAGCGACATCTAGCAATGACTCTTGACCACCCAAAAGTCCAGAAAGTCAAGTGGCTTGACATGAACCTTTCAATAGCAAGTTATCTGTGCAATAAACTCCTTTCACCATACAATATCTTATTCGGTCTAGAGCATGGAATTAGTGCCAACTCCCTCCAGAATATTATTAATTCTGGCCCGAATATTTTAGTACTTGTTCAAGAAATCCATTACTGGATATGTGTATCAATTGGAACCATTTCCATCACATAGTCGCCTTGGCCAAGGACTTTATGAGTAATTATTTCTACAAGTGGCCTTGAGATATACTTTCGTACTATTAGGAGCGGTGAATCCTTTATTGACTTTCTCAACTACTTTTGTTTACTTTATGTTGTACCCAATATCCATCTCATAGGCAGTCCTAGATAAGACTCCAAAGATTAGAATCAAAGTACAACGCTCGTTAAACAATGTACCTTGGAGATCTCAAGTCTAAGGATACTTGCACACTTGCTATAATGAGATTCTATCACTGGCACTAAATAGTTATCCAAGTGATTATCTCGTAGCTAGGTCATCCAATGAACTTGTTCCAAAACAAGCATCCACACATTAATCCTGAGTATCACAATACTCACGGATATGAGAACCACCGCTTGATATAATCAAGAGATATAACATGTGCCAGTCTTGGCGTATTAATAATGTCCCATCTTATTAATACTATGACTGGGATTATTTAAGTACAAACATTGCATAGTGTAGTAGGAATTTCACATCATGATCTCTATCATGATTTCCTTAACACTGTGTTGTACTAGGGACTTTATCTAACGGTTTGCACACATATTTAGATATAAGAATCAAATTGAAAGATAAAGAATGCCTCTTATTAATTTAATATGCAATATACATGGTACAAGTGATTGCCTCTAGAGCACAACACTAACAATTCATGGCTATTAAAATGACCAAAATATCCCTACTATTAAATAGTTGCATTTTATCATTTTAAATATTTCTATTTATCACCATATGAAAATATTGATCCCAGGAATAATATTGTTAAAGTAACAGGTGAAATGATGAAAATACCACTCTATGTAAAACCCATCAATGAGACAAGATAAATGTACTAACACCCATCTCAAAGACATCTACCATCCTTAGATCTCCAGTCCGATAATCCAGGAGTCATTTGAATGTACTTGCTTATTATTGGAGGCTACCCAAAAACACACATTCTAGAGTCAAATTCCCAGCACCTTGGATCATTAGATTATCTTGGAGAATTACAAGAGGGTGATTTAACTTCACTAAGTGAAGCATAGAAACTCTATTGTATGAGTCTGTCTTAACTAACTAGAGTAATACACCCAACATAAAAGGATATTGATCTCACAAAATAAATCTCACCCAACAAGTTTCGCCATACCACCAACTCAAACTCAGATATGAAGGTATCCGTTCACACTGTAGTAGTAATAGTCTAGTCTTTAAAATTATAGTACTTTAAGAGAGACCACTACTATAGGTCTAATTCTACGTATTCGAAATACGCTTATGCCAACGATGTGAGTGAACTACTTATTGATTCAAGGTAAACCATTCCTTATTGAAAATCATGGCACAATAGTCTTACCTTGATGAAATGCCTAGTTCCATCAAATGACTAAGGACTTAATTTTACTTTTGTGATAAGTACCTATGGTTCATACCGTACTGTGAAGAATAACCCAACACATAGACCATTACTTGTCATACTTAGACCTTTAAATGTGCAATAATATAATAAATAAACTAAATTGAATGAATAAATATTTTATTGCAATATGTTTACACAAAATATATTGTCTTTGAGGGCATACTTTCCAAAACTATGTGGCTTGGCACTACAGGAAGGTAGACCAAATTGTTAACAGAAGGTGCCTAGGTCATGACTTCTTTGGGCTTGATCTTTGGCTAATTGTCTCAACATCTTGTCTTGATGATAGATTTTGAGAGAAACTTGTTAAATTTGGCTAGTCAATTGGCCAGAGGTAATTTGTTCATAAGGTACAACTCTATTGTACTAGGTTAGAAGTTCTTCGTGAACTAAGTCACAAAGAGATTTTGGAAGGCCATCTAGGAATTTTTCTTTCCAATTTTGGCTATTTCCATCTATTCTATAATAGATTCTAGTAAGGAAGGAATCCTTACACAATCTAAAGTCGACAAGGTTTTACATTTGAGATTGTTAATTATTTCAGTAGATATTTCTCAAAAAATTCCTAGCTTACCTATGAGGTTTTTGCAATGGTAAAAATAAGGATTGAAGACAGCTTTCGGAATAGGATTTCCATCCTAAATAATTGGTGGACCCTCAAGGTTGGTTTTTTCATCATGGAAGATGTTATGTCTATCTTCCTATATAAGGTGTTCATCCCACCAATCTTTGAGTTGACCTATAAAGCCTGCTACAATAGTATGTGATGTGTTCGGACATGGGTATAAAAATCATACAACAACTAAGGACATTCCCAATCAAGTTTAAATTAAAACGTTCAACCCAAATCACACATATGAGCAAGCATACTCATCATAACCGAGCATAGGGTTCAAACGAGTGTCGATCCTCAAGGAACAAGTAGACATTAATTACATTTCTTTTATTGATTAATTGACTCGATAAAGTGAAAAATAAATAAAAAGAAAAATTAAATTAAATTAAATCAAAATAAAATATATACATGTCAAGGTTGTAGATTTATGCAATTTGAACCATTGTTTAGACAACCATGCTCTTAAAGTACCTAACCTTTATCATAACTAATTATTCTCTTAGCATCAAGGAGAATTAAAGTAGACTCACTTCTTTTCTAATCCATGAATTCCTATCTTCTAGATAACTTAGTATTACATACTCTGTCTCAACCAGTCTTACCCAAAAGATACATTAATCACAATTCTGCGATTAAGTCCTATTCTCAAGCAAACTTAACCCATGAAATTAACCAATTGAATCCATACTCTGGCATACATCAATTAACCTTTAATTACTATGTTCTTAACAATTAACCCTATTTTCAGGTAAGTTAAAAGATAACAAATATGAAATCAATCAATTGAACTGCCATCAACCCTAGTTTCAAACAAGTTAATGAAAAGCTACAATCAATTAATCTTGTAATAAGCACGAGTAATTAAATATCAAGAATAACAATTAATTAATCAAAAGATCAAATAACTCTAAAAACCATGAATATCTAAACCAATGTCAAATTACAATAAAACAATTAAAACATCATTGTCAAGAAAAAGAAAACAAAGTAAAAAGAAAGCACTCATAGACAAGCCTCATTCTTTTTCCTTTGAAGACCTTCTTGCACAACCCTCCTTGAATTGAAGAATTCCTCCTTTTATTGAGTAATTTTCTATGATGATTAATGAATTTTCCCCTTTTTCCCTTGTGTTTTTCATCTATTTATAGGTTTAAGAAGTGCCTAAACTCGAAGGTACAAAGTTCTTGGCCGAGTAGAAGTTGGAAGATACTAAAACTCCTCAGATTACAAAAAACCACGTAGAAAAATCACAGCACCGCCTTAGCTTCAGGGCACCGCCGCCGCCGCCGCCGCCTTGGCTCTCAGAACCGGCGCCGGTTTTGTTCTGCTTCTCCATTCGTTTGCCAATTTTTCTTCGAATTTTGCATAATGTGTTCCAGATTGTAGCTGGCCGGTTCCAGCTTTTTAGCCAACGCCGCCTTGGTTCTGTTTTGCTCTGTTTCAACAATTTTTCTGTCGCCTCGAAGTTCGTTTCAACAGTGCATGGCCGACGCCGGCTCTAGGGCCCAGCTAGCACCACCTCTCCTCTATTTTGCGACATTTTTGTTTCGTTTTACCCTAAAAATCTGAAATAAAGAACAAAATACCTTTCCAATGGTAAAATCTCAAATATGAAGGAATGTGACTAGTTATTAAACAAAATGTATTACAAATGAACCTCAAACATGACTAATTTAGCTCCTATCATATTCCTCCACACTTAGCTCTTTGCTTGTCCTCAAGCAAAGTATCAAGAACAAGTAGGAAAACAGAAGGTTTAATAAATCACTTAATCAATTTCAAAACCTTATCTTCAATGGTTTCTTCTTTCAAGAACATGAAACACATGATACTACATCTTTCACAACTAATGCAAGACTTTTGTTAGTGATAGATGACTTAATAGAACCATCACAATACTTTACACTATTCTCAAACCATTGGACAGAATTTAGCTCAAAAAGAATATGCATTCTATAAGCTTACTTTTCACACACTCTCTCTACTAATCCGAGACATATCATTATTCTACTTAGATCAAGTTGGAATTTTAAGCTTGTAATGTAAGGCTAAAGGCTTGTAATGTAGCTTATCAAATGAAGGATATAGGAGAATCAAAAGTCAAAGAAACTAAGAGTTCACAAGAAAAGGATAAACAAATTGAATCAATAATTTCCAACTCTTCTTGCTCTCCTATTCCAAAAATCAAACAAACCACAACCTTATATAGCAATTACAACTCTACTCAAGTAAATCCTGCATTTTTTTCTCTTTTTCTTTCAACTCTTCTATTCATCAACTCTTTTTTTCACAAGATCACTCAAATTTCCAGTGATAGTATCAAGATTTAAGATAAACTTAATTTGTACAGTTCAATCATCATCCCTTTTGTGATCTTTTCTTTTCTTCTTCTTCCTTCAATGTGTCTTTTCTTTCACTATTGCTGTTGTTTGTTTTCACTTCTCTTCTTTCATTCTTTCTAGCAGCTTTTTGTTTTCTTCCCTCACTTATAGCTACTCTTCTTTTTTTTCCCTTGTTTTCACTCTCTCTTTTCTCTTTCTTCTCTTTCTTTTTCTTTTCAGCTCAACTTGTTATTGATCCATGACTGAAAGTAACAAGTCATGATCTTTTTCCCTAACATTCTTCCTCAACATTCTCATACATATACTTTCATCCATCAAGAGCATAAAGATTTGGAAAATTATTCAAACTCTCAGCACTAAGCCATGGACAAAATATTGTGACGGATTTTAATGAAAGAAATCAACAATTTAGGTTCAAAATAGGCACTAGGAATAATATAACAATAGGTAGGCTTGAAAAGCTCAAACTATCCCAAAAAGGCCTATTACCGTCATCCCTAAGTTAAATCATAATTGTCTTTCTTATTTCACCTCTAGAGGTATTCAAGTAAGTTCTAGAATGCTCTATGAATTTTAGTAGAAAAATAGGTTTAAGAATAATGCAAAGAATTTCATCAAGAACTACTTTGTCCAAGTGAGTTCAAAAAGTCATGCATAAGCCATAAATGATCTAGAACATATGCTCTATAATCCATCATAAAGACATGCATTAAAAATATAACTTGAAATCTCAATGAAAATTAGAAAAAATTTTAAAAATTTTTGCTCACATTTTTTTTGCTCCCAAGAAGGCTAGAGTATATGCATAGAAGAATTGTCAATCAAATCACTCTCCCACACTTAAATTGGACATTGTCCTCAATGGCCAAATAAATAAAACAAGGAATACACACTTCCACGCAACTAAAAATATAAAGGAGAAGAGATAAGAAAGATAATACTTCCATTCATTGTGCTCACAATAAAATTGATAAAAACTTGGACAAAGTATATCACTAAACTACTCCTCCATACTTAAATTGGACAATGTCCTCATTGGCAAAAATTAAACACAAGAAAGCTTCTCCAAAGGGACTAAAAATAATAAGGGGTTAGGAAGTGTAAGTAATACTTCCCAAGTGCAATAAAGCTTTAATAGGTATCCAAAATTAAGGTAAAGAGAAGGGCTTGTCTAAGAGGATTTTATGCCTATAAAACAAAACACAAATAAAAGCACATGGAAAATAATAATAAAATAAAAACATACCTAAATGAAAGAAAACAAACAAAAGGAAAAGACTAAAATAATAAAAATAACAAAAAAAAAAAAACTCTCTACACCCATCATGCTTCCTCATCAAACCTTTTGGAAAGAAATTAAAGCTCAAAATAGAAGATAGGCATGATGAATGTAGAATGAAGAAGGGGGATTTTGAAAAATGGAAGGTTCATGAAAATAGTTTATTTTCACTAAAGCAAAACACATAAACCTCTTTCTTTAACATTTCTTGAGACACACAAATATTGTTGTCTACGTATAAGTGCACATGGTTTCTAAAGAATGCATCAAGCTTAAAATAACCTTTTAACCCTTTGAAAGATTTGTTATAATTGAAATTCCCATTAGAACTTAGCAATTGAAGTTCATAAAGATGGGATCAAGAAAATCCTTACTTTTCAAGGCATGGCCTACAAAAACTAAGTTACCTCCCTGAAATTGGCATGAAGGGTAGAGTTTGTCAACATCCTCAAAGGGTTTCTTAGAATGAATAATAAATCCAACTTCTTGAGGCATGTTGAACTCCATACATCATCATTAGGACCATTGTTCTCCAAGAAGTGAGAGGAACCTAAGAAATCATGTGACAAGGAAATATTAGAATTATGAGCACAAAGAGTAGAATCAAATACTTCTCCTGCCATATCATGCAATTGTCCCTTATAGCCTCTCTTCTTCTTTTTTTTTTTTTCCATGGTCAATTGTACGGGCTAGAATGAACTCATAAGTCTCCTAAACAATCTTAATGAATTGTTTCTTTTGATCACACAATTGTTGGGAAGCTTTTTCATGCCCCTGAACAGATGAATTTGTATTGGCAACAAAAGATTTCACTAATGCTTCTAATGAAATCTCACTAAAAACATCAATGTTAGCTTGTAATTTTGCCAATCTATCATCAATACACTAATGTTTTTTTTTTTTTTTGAAAAATGAAATAAAAATGATGAACATGCAGCAATGATGAATAATGCAATTTAATTCATGAAGAAAGAAATAAAAATGAAACAAAACGAAATGTACTATATTGCCTTCAGGTCATTGGATCATGTACCAAGGCTAACACCAAGAAAAAGAAGAAGCAAGTTAGATAATAAAATTAATGATTACAACATAAAATTACAAGATTACAAAGTTAGTTAATAGAACACAATCAAAGTTAGTAGGTTAGGTTACAAGGGTATGCACACACACAAAAGATACAAAAGATAGCACCTTTTTGCGGAAACAACAATCATATATAATTTACATATTTACATATTTACATGCTTAAATCAACAAAATCTAAGCTTTCATGCTATTGTTCCCCGGCAACAGCGTAAAAAACTTGATGTGTTTGAACTTGGGTATAAAAATCATACAACAACTGAGCACATTCCCAATCAAGTTTAAATTAAAATGTTCAACCCAAATCACATATATGAGCAAGCGTTCTCATCATTAACCGAGCATAGGGTTCAAACGAGTGTCGATCCTCAAGGAACAAGTAGACATTAATTACCTTTCTTTCATTATTTAACCGACTCGATAAAGTGAAAAATAAATAAAAAGAAAATCAAAATTAAATTAAATCAAAATAAAAATATATACATGTCAAGGATGTAGATTTATGCAATTTGAACTATTGTTTAGACAACCATGCTCTTAAAGTACCCAACCTTTATTATAACTAATTATTCTCTTGGCATCATAGAGAATTAAAGCAGACTCACTTCTTTCCCAATCCATGAATCCCTATCTTCTAGATAACTTAGTATCACATACTCTATCTCAACCAGTCCTACCCAAAAGATGTATTAACCACAATTCTCTGATTAAGTCCCATTCTCTAGCAAACTTAGCCCATGAAATTAACCAATTGAATCCATACTCTGGCAGATATCAATTAACCTTTAATTACTTTGCTCTTAACAATTAAACCCATTTTCAGGCAAGTTAAAAGACAATAAATATGAAATCAATCAATTGAACTACCATCAACCCAATTTTCAAGCAAGTTAACAGAAAGCCACAATCAATTAATCTTGTAATAAGCACGAGTAATTAAATACCAATAATAACAATCAATTAATTAAAGGATCAAATAACTCTAAAAACCATGAATATCTAAACAATTTCAAATTACAATAAAACAATTAAAACATCATTGTCAAGAAAAAGAAAACAAAGTAAAAGAAAGTACTCATAGACAAGCCTCATTCTTCTTCCTTTGAAGACCTTCTTGCACAACCCTCCTTGAATTGAAGAATTTCTCCTTTTATTGAGTAATTTTCTATGATGATCAATGAATTTTCCCTTGTTTTCCTTGTGTTTTTCATCTATTTATAGGCTTAAGAAGTACCTAAACTCGAAGGTACAAAGTTCTTGGTCGAGTAGAAGTTGGAAGATACTAAAACTCCTCAGATTACAAAAAACCACGTAGAAAAATCACAGCATCGCCTTAGCTTCAGGGCACAGCCGCCGCCGCCTTGGCTCTCAGAATCAGCGTCGGTTGTGTTCTGCTTCTCCATTCGTTTGCTAATTTTTCTTCGAATTTTGCATAATGTGTTCTAGAATGTAGTTGGTGCCGGTTCTAGCTTCACAGCCAACGCCGCCTTGGTTCTGTTTTGCTCTGTTTCAACAATTTTTCTGTCGTCTCGAAGTTCGTTTCAACAGTGCATGGCCGGGGCAGTTTCTAGGGCCCTAGCCGGCAACACCTCTCCTCTGTTTTGCGACGTTTTTGTTTCGTTTTACCTTAAAAATCTAAAATAAAGAACAAAATACATTTCCTAGGATAAAATCTCAAATATGAAAGAATAGAACTAGTTATTGAACAAAATATATTACAAATGAACCTCAAATAACTAGGAAAAACATGATTAATTTAGTCCCTATCAGTATGGGCAGCTAATAGATTAGAACAATTGTGGGTAGTCCTATAGGCAGTGGCTACCATAGTTATTTGTTGGAGTTTAAATATATTTTTATACTCCGACTAGCCTTCTGTGTTCCATTCATAGATGTTATTGGCATTATAATATTTTTTGCAAGATGTTTGGACTTTCTTCTAAAGCAACATCTGGATGAGTGGCTCTAGGATAATAAAGTTTTTGAGGATTCTTCCAATGAAAAGGTCTACCTAGGCAGGGAGGTAGAGCATCTAAGGAAGAAGGAGGAATCTCTAGATTGGGCTCAGAATGGCTTTCAGTATCTAGGTCATTTTGATTTAAAACAGAAACAGGGTGTTGGGAACCAACAGGCTGTTAAGGAGTTGAAGGAGAATCTTGGATAGTAGATTTCTCTATTTCAGCTATCCTTCTTTGAAATTCAGTGAGAAGAGGTTTTTCTAAAGTCATTTTACTGTGTCCTTTCCTATACTGGAGAGGAATCTCATACGGTTTGAAGAGTGGAGTAGAAAAAGTTGAGGAACTTAAAGAAGTACTGGGTATAGATTTTTCCTGTACGGAATGATTACTTTGTTTTGAAATCAAATATTCACCAATAGTTTGTAAATATTTATTTGTATAATTATTTTGTTCGTAAAGATTTTGAGTGCCCTTCGGATGAATCATATCATCTTCTTTGTCCTTTCGTTTAAAAGGAGAAGCATCAATTTGCTTCGTCCCATAAGGAATTTTAAACTTCTAACTAGGAGGAAATTCAGAAGAAATATTTGATCCTTGAGTAGTTTACCAAAGTTTTGAAACATTGATAGTTGAAGCAAAAGGATAATCAATTTTATAAACATCAGCATAAGCTTCAAACCATAAAAAGAAGTCAATATATTTTTGGATTAAATTTCAAAATTCATAATAAGAATCTTGGATCTATTGTTGATGCGTTTAGATTTAGGTATAAAAATCATCTAAAAACTAAGCACACTCCCAATCAAGTTTACATTAAAATGTTAAACCCAAATTATACATATGAGCAAGCTTACTCATCATTAACATAGCACAGGGTTCAAACGAGTGTCGATCCTCAAGGAACAAGTATGCATTAATCCCTTTTCTTTTATTGTTTAACTGACTCAATAGTGAAGAAGAAATAAAATAAAACAAATGAAAATAAGAATGAAAAGACATACATGTCAAGGACGGAGAATTATGTAGCTCAAGCCATTGTTTAAATAAACATGATCTTAAAATACCCAATCTTTATCACAACCAATTATTCTCTTGGCATTATGAAGGATTAAAGTAGACTCAATTCTTTCCCAATCCATGAAATCACTATCTTCTAGAAAAATTAGCATCACATACTCTATCTCAACTAATTCACCCAAAAGATGCATTAAACACAATCCTTGATTAAATTTTCATACTCTGGCAAACTTAAAACATGAAATTAACCAATGAATTCATACTCTGTCAGACATCAATTAACTTTTAATTACCTTATTCTTAGCAATTAACCACTTTCTCATGCAAGTTAAAAGACAACAAATATGAAATTAACAAATAGGAACCACCATTAACCTCTTTCCCAAGCAAGTCAATGGAAAGAAACAATCCATTAATCTCATAATCAATCCAAGTAATTAAATACCAAGAATAACAATCAATTAATCAAATGATCAAATAACTCTAAAAATCATGAATATCTGAAAAAATGTCAAATTACAATAAAACAATTAACATATCATTGTTCAAGAAAAATAAAACAAAGTAAAAGAAAGTACTCATAGACAAGCCTCCTTCTTCTTCCTTTGAAGACCTTCTTGCACAATCCTCTTTGAATTGAAGAATTCCACCTTTGATTGAGTGATTTTCTATAATGATCAACGAATTCTCCCATTTTTCCCTTGTGTTTTTCATTTATTTATAGGCTTGGGAAGTGCCTAAACTCGTTGGTGCAACGTTCTTGGCCGAGTAGAAGTAGGAAGATACTAAAATTTCACAGATTACCAAAAGCTGCATAGAAAAATCACAATCCTGTCTTTTCTTCAAAGCACAGCTGGCGCCGCCTTAGCTCTCGGAGCCGACTCCAATTGTGTTCTTGTTCTCTACTCATTCGTCGATTTTTTCTTGATTTTAACAGCATGTTGTCCAGAATGCAGCTGGCACCACCTTGGCTACTGGAGCCAGCACCGATTCCATTCTGTTTCGGACTGTTTTGACAATTTTTTATCACCTCGAAGTTCGTGTTAGTAGTGCATGGCCGGCGCCGGTCCCGATGCCCTGTCCAGTGCCGCCTCTCTTCTATTTTGCGACGTTTTGCTTCGTTTTACCCCAAAAATATGTAATAATGAACAAAATATATTTCCAAGGGTAAAATCTCAATTATGAAGGAATATGACTAGTTATTGAATAAAATGTTTCACAAAAAAGTCTCAAATGACTAGGAAAAATATGACTAATTTAGCCCTTATCATATTGCTCCTCACTTAGCTCTTTGCTTGTCCTCAAGAAAAGTGTCAAAGATAAGTAAGAAAACACAAGGTTTACTCAATCACTCAATCAATTTCAAAATAATATCCTCAACTCTTTCTTCATTCAAGAACATAAAACATATGCTACTACATCCTTCACAACAAATGCAAGACTTGTGTAAGTGAATAATAACTTAGTAGACTCATCACAATACTTTACAATATTCTCAAACTATTTTAAAGAATTTAGTTCAAAAAGAATATGCATTCCCTAAGCTTACTTTGCATACATTCTCTCCACTAATCCGAGACATATCATGATTCTACTTAGTTCAAGTAGGACTTTCTAGCTTGTAATGTAAGGCTAATGGCTTGTAATGTAGCTTAGCAAATGAAGGATATAGGAGAATCAAATAGCAAAGAAGCTGAGAGTTCGCAAGAAAATGATAAACAAAATGAATCAATAATTTCCAACTCTTCTTGCTCTCCTATTCCAAAATCAATCAAAACAATAACCTTATTTAGAAATTACAGCTCAACTCAAGCAAATCCTGCAATTTTTTTTTTCTCTTTTCATCAACTCTTCTATTTTTTTTTTCACAAGATCACTCAAATTTTCAGTAATGGTGTTAAGTACTTTATATGAACTTAACTTTTACAGCTCAATCACCATTTCTATTGTGATCTTTTTTTTCTTTCTTTTTTCTCTTCTTTTCTCTTTCACTGCTGCTGTTCTTTTCTTCCTTAGTTTCTTTCTGTCCATTTTTTCTAGCAGCTTTTTGTTTTCTTTTTCTTGTTTTCAATCTCTCTTTTCCTTTTTCTTCTCTTTCTTTGCTTTCTTTTCACTTTCTAGCTAAACTTAGCTCTTGATACATGACTAAAAGTAACGAGTCATGATCGATCTTTCTCCAAGTACTCTCCCTCAAATAGGCACTAGGGATAATATAAAAAATAGGTAGGCTTAAAAAGGTCAAACTATCCAAAGAAGGCCTATTACCGTCATCCCTAAGTTAAATCATGAATGTCTTTCTTATTTTACCTCGAGAGATATTTAAGTAAGTTCTAGAATACTCCATGAATTTTAGTAGAAACACAGGTTTACAAACAATGTAAAGCATTTGATCAAGAACTACTTAGTCCAAGTGCGTGTAAAAAGTCATGCATAAGCCATAAATGATATAGAACATATGCTCTATAATCCATCATAAAGACATGCATTAAAAACACAGCTTGAAATCTCAAAGAAAATCAGAAAAAAAATTTTGAAAATTTTTGCTCACAAAAAGGATAAAGTCTATGCATACATAGAAGAATTTTCAATCAAATCACTCCCCCACACTTAAACTAGACATTGTCCTCAATGGCCAAATAAATAGAACAAGGAATAAACAATGCCAAGAGAACAAAAATATAAATGGGAAAATAGAAGAAAGAAATTACTTCCATGACGGAGTAGCTCCAATTTTCCAAACTTTGTGCTCAAAATAAAATTGATAAAAACTTGGACAAAGTATATCACCAAACCACTCTCCCATACTTATATTGGGCAATGTCCTCATTGGCAAAAAAATAAATACAAGAAAGCATCTCCAAAGGGACCAAAAATAATAATGGGTTAGAAAGTTTAAGTAATACTTCCCAAGTGCAATAATGCTCTAATAGATATCCAAACTTGAGGTAAAGAGAAGGGCTTGTCCAAGAGGACTTTATTCTTGTAAAACAAAACACAAATAAAAGCGCAAGGAAAATACTAATAAAATAAAAACCTACTGAAATAAAAGAAAACAAACTAAAGAAAAAGACTCAAATAAAAAATATAAAACAAAAACTTTTCATACTCATCATGCTTCCTCATCAAATCTTTTGAAAAGAAATTAAAGCTCAAAATAGAAGATAGGCATGATGAATGTAGAATGGAGAGAGGTTTTTGAAAAATAGAAGGTTTATGGAAATAATTTTTCTCACTAAAACAAAACACATAAACCTCTTTCTCTAACATTTCTTTACACACACAAATATTGTTGTCAACATATAAGTGCACATAGTTTCTAAAGAATGCATCAAGCTTGAAATCACCTTTTAACCCTTCAAAAGAATGTTCATTATTAAAATTCCCCTTTAAACTTAGTATTTGAGTTCTTAACGATGAGATCAAGAAATCCTTACTTTTCAATGCTTCTACAAATACCAAGTTACCTTCCTAAAATTGGGGTGAAGGGTAGAATTCATCAACATCCTCAAAGGGTTTCTTAGAATGAATGATAAATCCAACTTCTTGAGGCATGTTAAACTCCATACATCATCATTGGGACCATTGTTTTCCAAGAATTGAGAGGAACCTAAAAAAAATCGTGTGATAAAGAGAGATTAGAATTATTAGCATGTAGAGTAGAATTGAATACCTCCCTTTCCACATTGGACAATTGGTCCTCATGTCCTCTCTCATTTCCTTGGAGATTCTCTTGTTCAAGCATATGGGCCTTTATGGCATCCTCAACCAACTTGGCTAGTTATGTTCTTTGGTAGCTCAATCGTTGAGACGCTTCTTCATGCTACTGAACGAGATGAATTTGTATTGGCAACAAAAGAATTCACCAATATTATTAAGGACATCTCACTAAGAACATCAATGCGAGCTTGTAATCTTGCCAATCTAGCATAATTGTAACTCCTTTGATTTTGTGCCCACAAATAGTTGTTCATGATAATATCAACCTTGCACCAAAATCAAAGAAAAGAAAAAAAACAAAAATAATAGAAAAACAAAGAAAAAAAAACAAAACGGTAAAAGCAAAGAATAGAAAAAAAAACACACACACACACACACACATTAGATATACTCACAAGCAATGTAACCTACAAAGTCAGTGGTATTTATAATACAACATGAAGTATGTTAGTCAATTAAGTCAAAGTTAGTAAGTTAGATTACAAAGGTATACAAAAGATACACAGGATACAAGTGGCACCTTTTTGCGAAAAGAACAATTGTATAGATTTACATATTCACATATTTACCTATTTACATATTTACATCATTAAATCAACAAAATCTAAGCTTTCATGATATTGTTCTCCGGCAACGGCGCCAAAAACTTGATGTCAAATCAAGTTTTTCAAAAACAAGTCTAAAATATCCTAATTCCCGGCAACGACGCAAAAAACTTGATGCGTTTAGATTTGGGTATAAAAATCATATAAAAACTAAACACGCTCCAATTCAAGTTTACATTAAAATGTTAAACCTAAACTACACATATGCGTAACCGTACTCATCATTAACATAGCATAGGGTTCAAAAGAGTGTCGATTCTCAAGGAACAAGTATACATTAATCCTTTTTCTTTCATTGTTTAACTGACTCAATAAAGTGAAGAAGAAATAAAATAAAATAAAAGAAAATAATAATGATAATATATATACATGTCAAGCACGGAGAATTATGTAACTCAAGCCATTGTTTAGACAAATATGATCTTAAAATACCCAATCTTTATCACAACCAATTATTCTCTTGGCATTATGAAGGATTAAAGTAGACTCACTTCTTTCCCAATCCATGAAATCACTATCTTCTAGACAAATTAGCATCACATACTCTGTCTCAACTAATTCACCCAAAAGATGCATTAAACACAATCCTTGATTGAATTTTCATATTCTGGCAAACTTAAAACATGAAATTAACCAATGAATCCATATTCTGGCAGACATCAATTAACCTTTAATTACCTTGTTCTTAGCAATTAACCCATTTCTCAAGCAAGTTAAAAGACAACAAATATAAAATTAACAAATGGGAACCACCATTAACCTCTTTCCCAAGCAAGTCAATGGAAAGAAATAATCCATTAATCTCGTAATCAATCCAAGTAATTAAAATACCAAGAATAACAATCAATTAATAAAAAAAAATCAAATAACTCTAAAAATCATGAATATCTAAAACAATGTCAAATTACAATAAAACAATCAACATATCATTGTTCAAGAAAAAGAAAACAAAGTAAAAGAAAGCACTCATAGACAAGCCTCATTTTTCTTCCTTTAAAGACCTTCGTGCACAATCCTCCTTGAATTGAAGAATTCCTCCTTTGATTGAGTGATTTTTTGTGATGATCAATGAATTTTCCCCTTTTTCCCTTGTGTTTTTCATTTATTTATAGGCTTGGGAAGTGCCTAAACTCGCTAGTGCAATGTTCTTGGCCGGGTAGAAGTAGGTAGATACTAAAACTTCATACATTACCAAAAACCACGTTGAAAACTTGCAATCCCATCTTTTTCTCAGAACACAACCAGTGCCACCTTGGCTCTCGGAGCCGGTGCTGGTGTGTCTTGGATCTCTACTTATTCGCTGATTTTTTCTTGATTTCATTACCATGTTGTCCAGAATGCAGTCGGCGCCACCTTGGCTACTGCGAGCCAACATCAGTTCCACTCTGCTCCAGTCTATTTTGACAATTTTTTATCGCCTCGAAGTTCGTCTCAACAGTGCATGGCCGGCGCCGGTTTTGATGCCTTGTCTGATGCCGCCTCGCTTCTGTTTTGCGATGTTTTTACTTCATTTTACCCAAAAAATCTACAATAATGAACAAAATACCTTTTCAATGTTAAAATCTCAAATGTGAACGAATATGACTAGTTATTTATCAAAATGTATCACAAAAGAGCCTCAAATAACTAGAAAAAATATGACTAATTTAGCCCCTATCAGTTGTCATATAGATCCTTGAAAATGTTGAAATAACCAAATTCTTTTGATAAGATTTAGAGAATAAAATTCTTCTCTATGTTTTGTTTTATCAATTACAAAATGATTTTCAAAATCAACTTGTAAAGTATTGAGTTCTCAAGCCATAGTAGAATGGCTAGGTGATATTGGACATTTAGATTCAATATCATCTAAATCAGGTTGTACTGCATATCTAGCTTATGGAATTTTTGGTTCTAGATTGATACCTTGTAGATGGGTAGCTATAGAAGATACCGAATGTCTAAGTGGATGAACGCCTGATGAAGACGCATAGAGATTGATGATATGAAAACCTTTGACTGAGAGATCTTTGGAAATCTATTTCCATAAATCCACAAGAGAATTGTTTGATGTTTGACATAGTGGTATTTTTCTAGTTTCACAAAAGGAGTCTGTATCAGTCAATAACCAATTAAAAGGAAGGCTAGCTTAATTCCATGAGATAGGTTTTGCGATGGAAAGATGAGATCTTTGCAAATCTATTTGGAAGATAGAACTGTTTCACCCTTGTGAGATATTCTCATTGCACCGGTATTGAAAGCAGAAGTCATAGCATTATACTGAATACGGTATATGATGTCTAAAGGGAGAGAACCTGTTTTGATTTTGTAATTTGCAGTCTTGACATTAAGAGTCAAAGCATCAAGAAGATTTTGATCTTTGAGAGAGACTGTAAAATTTGGAAAACAGTAAAAATAAACTGGTCCACTACAAAAGCTGGTTTCTACCATTCCTGAAAGTGAATCATTGAATTTTAAAAACCTAGTATCTCTTTGACATAAAAGGAGAGAAGTATCAAGAACTTCTCTAGAAAGAGGTTTTGCTACAATTTGGACAACACTAAAATGTAAATAATTGTATTTGTTTTGAAATCTTTTGGTGGCACTGGCAGAAAGAAGTTTAATTTCTTTGTTGTTCGAGTCTAATTGAACTATTTCTTCAACAATTCAAATGACATAGTCAGTATTAAGTGACCATTTGGGAGTTTGGTAAATCTCATTGGGGAAAAACTTGGAAAATTTTCAATTGTCTATAGACTGTTGGAGGTCAAAAAAGTTAAACTCTTCCTTGAGTTTTAAAAAATATTTAGATGAGAAGAAGGGCATAGGAGAAGGAGAGGTGGAAGAAGAGGATCTATAAAAAAGGTGGAGGAAAAAGGACATAATGCAAAATTAATGCAAATTACTTAAAAAGAAATTAAATAAACACATCAAATACAAAAGCTTTTTACTTCATGTAACTTGGCAATCATCACCTTCAGGTTCCATAAGAAGGATACATTCAAGTTATTAATAGCTTATGATGTAAAACATGGAGATCTCTTTGTGAATTTGGCAGATATGAGCATTAATCAATAAATAAAGAATAGATCTATAAGATCTGTAATAGATTCGAGAAGGATTAGGCTGTTGAGAATAAATTCTCGTCTCTTACAAGTTTTTGAGTCAACAATAGCCATTACTCAACTCATTGCCCAACAACAACTCAGTTAGACCACCTGCAGAGTAGATCTAAAAATAGATCTCTTTTCTTACCACCTCAAATCTGATATATAACTTATAGATTTATTCAAAATATACTGAATTATTCATAGATCTATCAATATCAGAAACATTTATCCATCATACGTAGGCTTCTGATGGCAAGCCATTGTCTTGAACATAACAAGGTGATCTAAGACACCCAATATACTTAGCATCATCAGATCCATATGGAATTCATCACAAGATATTCATAACAAAAGTCATCTACCTTACCTCATAAATATGTGTGTGTGTGTGTGTGTGTGTGTGAAGGAGCTTCTATATATTTCTATTCTTAATTCTATGTAGGAGAAAATAAAGCTAGAAACTCTTACGAGGAGCAAAAGAATACAAAAAGCAAAAAACAGAAGAAGATAAAAGAAAGAAGACAAACGATGTCATAAAAATGACAATAAGAAGAATATAAAATTTATAGAACTAGCTATATATATATACCAAAATAGAAGCACAAGAACAAAAGGATAAATGAAAGAGGAACTATAAAGTAAGGAAGAATAAACCAACTAAAGTTAGTCACAAAGACCTCTTCCTCTTTTTTTTTTTTTTTTGTTATTCTATGTCCAAAAGGTTCTAAGTTAAATATTTGTTAGAAGTTCAAATATTCTTTACCAGATTAGATCTTTTTTAGCTTGGTTAATAAATAACAAACAAGACTAAGATTTGTAGCGTGAGGTTTGGCAAATCTCATATTCTAGAATATCAAGATATATTTCACACTAGTCTATCATTTCTAAAAAGTCTATAGTTCTTTTAAAGTAATGGTAAGTTCCAGGAGTAAGTACTTCATGTAAAGCAAGAGAGTACCAAGCAGATTCTGAAAGCATATAAGATTATTAAGGAATAAGAAATGAGTTGTAAGACCTACCTGATAGTGTTTTCACCTATCCTTTCATTCAACAAGATGGTTCACACCTCTTCCTCTGAGATGTCTTTTACGCCTCTTCGAAGGCTTCACGATGAATGGGTACTTTGACTCTTTTACCTATAGCTACTAAGGATGTCTGGTGAATAACTTCAGAGGTTCTCTTTACTCTTTTTCTTACCCTTAGTTGTTGAAAATTTAAAAACTAAATGTTACTACTGAAACAAGTATTTACAAAGAGATATTTTATCCACAAATTAATGAGGAGTGCTCACTGAAAGCTTTACATGAGCAAAAGTGTTGCTAGTTATTGATGAGTTATGGTTGTTGTCTGTGGGTATGGTTCATTCATCAATTTTGTTGGATTTTGATCATGCAAAAATAATTATTGCACTACTGAAATTAAAACAAAATATACTTAAAAGAATCACTCATATGTAATTATACGAGTTAGGAGAGGAAAGCAAAATTTTGTTACCTCAAAAAACGCAACTTTTAAAATTTTCCCTTCACGTGTAAGCCTTCCGTAAATTTTATTCAATCACGAATAACTGAATTCTAAGAATAAGAATTTTTCTAATATTGATCCATACAAGGATTGACTCAAGAACCAACAAAATTTCTGCTAGAAAAATTTATTGGTGGCTACGGTTATAATTTTTGAGAAGAAAAATGAAAAACTTTCTATCCTTTTTCTTAAGGGTGGCTGGTTTTTGTGCACTAGAAAACAAAAGAAAGCTATTCCTTTTTATTTATAATCCATCGCCACAAGGAAACAAAGGAACAAAAACTTCCTAAGTTTTTTTTTTTCCTTTAAAGAAAAGAAACCTTTCCTTATTATTTTCCTCCAAAGAATCGTTTTCCTTTTTGTTGTTTTTAAAGACAATCGCATTACTCAAATACCCACGTGAAAGCCTTGATCATAATTTCATGGGCTTTGTTTTTCAATTTCACAATTAAGCCTATAATGTCTTATTAATTGTAAATTAACCTCAACAATTATAACTACTTTATAATTCACCCATATAATTATTTTTTCTAACAAATTAACCCCATAACATTATTATATAATATCTTGAGTACAAATTCCTCTATTGTGTGTGACTTATTAGGTTTTCTAGTCAATTGGTAGCTAATATGAATTAATTCTACCATAATAGAATTAATAATCCATTTATAATTAGAATTAACTTATTAATTCTAATTGTGATTAAATTACTAATTCGTTAATTAATAAATTCATATTTAGTAGATCATGACCGACATCTAGCAATGCATCATGATCACCCCAAAAGTCTAGAAAGTCAAGTGGCTTAACGTAAACCTTTCAATAGCAAAATATTAGTACAATAAACTCCTTATATCATGTTATATATCATTTGATTTTAGAGTATAGAATTAGTGCCAACTTCTACAAGAATATAAATACTTCCACCCCAAATTTATTAGTACTTATTCCATAATGTATTACTCAATATGTGTATCAATTGAAATTATTTCCAACACATAGTCACCTTGGCCAAGAACTTCTAGAGTAATGATTCCATACAAGTAGCCGTGAGATATACGCCCCTACTCTTAGGAGTGATGAATCCATTATTGACCATCTCAATTACTTACATTTACTTTACGTTGTACTAAAAGGACCATAACGGAAAACATCAAAGAAAAACGCAGAGGAAAATTTTTCAATTTTCCGAGCCACATCTAGGAGAGAGTACTTACTTTTCTTTATTGGTCGTGAATTAACTAACAAGGGGCCAGATTGCACTGGAACTTGTGTTGGAAGGGAAGGAGGCACCTACGGTTCGACTGGTATTCCCATCAATCTTCTACTCCTACACATCAAGTTTCTCCAAGCTTCCTCTCTTCATCTTCCGGAGTATGACTCTACCTTGATCTTAGGTTAGCGTGGTGAAAACTCATTCTTTAGATAATCAAAATACTCTCTAATAGAGAAAAAAGAGAAGAATGTGAAATAGAGAGAGAGAGAGGGGGGAGAGACAGCACACCAGAGAGAATAAGAAAAGTATTACGTTGTTGATATTTTCTTTCTCTTTTTCCTTTTAATTTTGGCCAGCTTTAGGGCTTTCTCAAGCCCTAATGGCCGAAATCATTAAGCCCTAATAGGCTTGGTGTTGTACTTATAAATCAATCTAAAAGTGACCTAATCTTCTTAATTACTTAATTATCTTTTATGGGCTTCATTAGATGCCCAAGACCAATTAATTGATTCTAATTGGACTCTTCATATATGTTAACATATATCAGCCCAATTAATTAATTTATTCCTGCCCAATTCTCTTAATTAATTAATTATCTTTTATGGGCCTTATAAAAATTCTAAGACTAATTAATTAATTCTAATTGGACCTTTAAAATAAATTGTATTCTCTTTCATATAATTATCCATTAAGCCCAGATTGTGTCTAAACAACACCGAGATAACTTGAGCTACTTCGGAGACAAAGAGACATATTATTTATGGCTACTAAAATGATCAAAATGCACTTACTATTAAATATATAGCTACATTTTACCATTTCAAATATTCTCATTTATTACCATATTGAAATATTGACCCCAAAAAATATTGCTAATGCAATGTCTCAACCTACAGGTGAAATAACGAAAATACCCCTCTATGTAACACCTATTAATGAGATAGAATAAATGTACTAACACCCATCTCAAAGACATCTACCATCCTTAGATCTCTAATCCGATAATCAATGACTTACTCGAATGTACTTTCTTATCATAGGAAGCTACCCAAAAGCACGCATTCTACAGTCACGTTCCCAGGGTCCTAGATCATTAAATTATTTGGGACAATCATAAGTGGGTGATTTAACTTCACTAAGTGAAGTATAGAAACTCTATTGTATGAGTCCGTTTTAAATAATTAGAGTAATACACCCAACATACATCAAAGTATAAAACACTAGTTTCGCCAGACCACCAACCCATACTCAAGTATAAAGGTATCCGTCCATGTTGTAATAGTAATAGTCTAGTCTCTATAATTATAGTACTTTAAAAGAGACCACAACTACAGTTCCAGTTCTACATGTTCGAAATATGCTTATGCCAATAGTGTGAGTAAACTACTCATTGATTCAAGGTAAACCATTCCTCATTGGTATTCATAGCATAATAGTCTTACCTTGATGAAATGCCTAGTTCCATCAAATGACTAAAAACTTAAATTTTCTTGTATGACAAATACCTATGGTCTATACCATACTGTGAAGAATGACCCAACACATAGACCATTACTTGTCATACTTGAACCTTAAATGTGCAATAATATATGAAACAAACTAAATTGAATGAATAAATATTTTATTGCAATATGTTTACAGATAATACATAGTTTTTGAGGGTATACTTTCTAACAATCTCCCACATACACAACAAAGACTAAGAAAGTCCACAAGTACCTACCCCTATGACATCTAAGTGTCTATAAAATACCTTTTCTATCAAAGGATTGGTAAAAGGATTAGCCAGATTATTGACAAGGAAAATCTGATCGATTACAATCTCCCGTTTCTGGATGAACTCCTGGATGAGGTGATACTTCCTTTCTATGTGCTTGCCCTTCCTATGGTTTCGAGGTTCCTTACATTATGACACCACTCTAGTATTGTCACAATGAATCGTGACAGGCTTATCCATGTGCGGTACTACTCTAAGTTCTGTGAAGAACTTCTAGAGCCACACAACTTCTTTAGAAGCTTCTGAAGCAACAACGTACTCAGCTTCTATGTAGAATTAGCAATGCAGGACTGCTTAATGTTTCTCCATGAAATAGCTCTTCTAGACAAAGTGAAGACATATCCACTAGTGAATTTTCTTTCATCTTTATCCGCATGAAAATCTGAGTTTGTGTAACCGATAGAACCAAATCATTAGCATGATATATAAACATATAATCTCTCGTTTCTTTGAGATATTTGAGTATATGTTTTACGGCTTCCCAGTGAACTTTTCCTAGGTTTGACTGATATCTACTAACCATACCTACTATAAAGCAGATATCTAGCATAGTACAAAGCATAGCATATATAAGACTTCCTATAGCCAAAGCATAAGGGATCTTGTTCATTTTCTGCTTGTCTTCTTATGTTTGAGGACATTGCTTGGAAGATAAGGATAATCCATGTCTAAATGGTATAATAGCCCATTCATATTGATTCATGCTATACTTGACAAATATCTTGTCAATATCAGCAGACTGGGAAAAATCTAACATTCTTTTCTTCCTATCTCTAAGAAGCATAATACCTAGAATGTAGTTAGCTTCTCCCATATCTTTCATGCTAAATTGAATAGATAGTCAAACCTTAATGGATGACAATGTCCCTACATCATTTCCAATAAGTAGAATGTCATCTACATAAAGTACCAAAAAAATTACTTTGCTATTGTCTGATTTCCTATACACACATGGTTAATCCACGTTTTGAATGAACCATAAAGTTTTATCAAAATGTATGTTCCATTACTCGTGACACTTGCTTAAGTCCATAGATTGACTTCTTAAGTTTACAGACCATTTGTTCTTGACCTCTAGAAACCAAACCTTCTGGTTGGGCTATATAGATGTCTTCGCTAAGATAGCCATTTAAGAAAGCCATCTTGACATCCATTTGCCATATCTTGTAGTCATAATAACATGCGATGGCTAAGAAAATTCGGATAGACTTAAGTATGGCTACTGGTGAAAAGGTTTCCTCGTAATCGATCCCTTCTTTCTGAGTATAACCTTGCATTATAGGTTTCCACCTTTCCATCCACACCTCTCTTCCTCTTGTATACCCACTTACACTTAATGGGTTTTATCCCATCAAGTGTGTGAAACCCCACCTAAAGCCAATCCATAGAGTAAGGGGGATGGGATGCATATCATGTCATCATGCATAAAATATACCTTTTTTTAATGATTTTATGTGCCTTAGAATTGTGGTTTATAGGTTAAATGGCTTATTTATGCTTGATGGGTAGAAATGGTAAAAATGTAATTTTTCTTGAGGTCAAAATAGGAAGATGGCTTGAGGTTTAGATAAGAAGAATATTTGGGGTGAAGAAAATAAGAGCAAGATTTAATGTGGTTAAGTGATTAGAGCTTTGTAATTTAATCTCTAAGGTCTTAAGTTCAAATCCCATCACTTAAGTTTTATTCATAATTATCTTAATCATGTTTGAATTTTTATTTTTGTTACATTCCCTAAAGATAGGAATGTTGTCTTAAGGAAGACATAATGGTAATGTCTTGACTATGTGGTCTTGTCCTAAAAAGAAATATAGAGGAATTCTTGTCCCCTTTAATTTTTCTAGCCTTGTCCTAACATCTTTGAAATTTAAACTACCCTTAATTCTTTAATCCATTTTTAATCATAAAAATTCTATGATAATCCCCTTGATTAGAATTCGAAAATCAGCTCTTGTGGGATAGAGATGGCTGAAAATGAGGGGGAGAATTAGGTAGGGATTCCAAGGAAAAGAAAACACCATAGCTATTCCTTTAAACTTCATCTTTATCTTGTTCATGTTTTGGTAAAGAAAAATCTGAAAATTTTTCCAGATTTCCTTTAAGGCTGTTTTCGAATGTTTCTAGCAGCTTTCCTACCCAATTTTTGCAAGAGAACCAGACATTTATGTAAGGTTGAAGGCTGGAAATTCAATGAATTTTCAGACAACCAGAAATTCATTTCAACAAACTAGCCACATTAAACATGGAATTTGAAGCCACTGTTAGAACATATGAACAGCTGGAACTTCCTCTGTTTTTCTTCAAGATGAAGGCTGGAAAATCACCATTAAAAGACCTTCAAATACCCTTAAAAACCAGCTGCAAAATCGTGCCAAAGAGAACAGAAAATTCTGCACCAAAACCATTTCAATTCCAAGTGTTCTTGAAGCTTAAATTCCAGAAAATTTTCCAGCTTGTCTCTTCAAGGCTAAGGCCGAAATTCTTCATCAAAACCTACTGAAATTCGGACCTTGTACAGCCATAGACTAAACATCTTGGCTTCCTCTCCAACCTTGAATATTAGGACTCCATGATCATACCTCAAAAAGCTCCTAAGATCACTCTATCCAAAATTTATTCAAACTTCAAACTAAATTCCAAATTTTGTTCCATTAGAACACTCCTATAGCTAAGTGATAAAACCAGAAAATGCTCTACCATTATAAGACCATTTTTAGCCAGCCTTAGGTCTAAACAACCCTTCATTCTTTGATTGGAACCTAGATAATTCAGCCATACACCATTGAAGAACAAGAGACCTTCCATGAACAAACTCTATTAACTAATCTTATACCTCAAACAACTCCACATTTTTCTCTATTTGAATTTCAAAATAATCTGAAAACCTTCTCTCTCATTCTTGATAGTTGAAAACTCTTTTTGCACTAGGCCATTCAGCCATCATAATTCCAGCCACACTCAAAATCCATTTTATCTCAAACTCTGTCAAAAAATACTAAGAACACCAAGAACACACACTTCACATCTTCAAGCCTAAACCAATCCTAAACACCTCCAATCACTCCCAAACACTCTAGATCATCCATATTCAACCTATATACTTCATTTCTGCACTTTACAACACCAAATCACACAAAGTTGGATTTCCAAACGGATCAAACCAACCTTTTTTGTTGAAGGTTCCAAGAACACCAAAAGGTAAAATAAGAACAACCTCCTTGTTCTTCCTCTTCTACTCAACTTCTAATATTCCTTTCTAGTCTCATTCATTTCTCTCTCACTCTCTCTCTTGGCTGAAATGGTGATGGCCAACCATGGCTACTTGCGGACCACTAAAGGCCATCAAGCACTTGAGGATCTTCATTAACTAAGGAAAATCATTCATCAAACGATCAACAATCAAGTATTTTTCCTTAATCTTCCTTTCTAATTTTCAGAATCAAAGCTCCTAGATGTTGATAGGATGATTGAATAAAGTAGGGGTTGAGTATATGTATGTGGATAAAGGGAATGGAGTTAGGACATGAGAGTTGGAATGAATGTTATGCCTTATGGATTTTGTTTTAGAATCTATATGTTCATCATGATTAAAGAGATTTATGAATGTTTTGATGCATGTTAGATATTATGCCACCATTGGTGATTAGGCCTTTATGATATTATTTTTCAACAAATCCATAGATGATGTTATGCCTTGTAGAAGATCATTCACGTTGTAGTATATGTTGATTCTATGTTCATGGATAGATTAACATGTAATTTATTATATGAGAATATGTTCATAGATCTTCTCTAACAATAGAAAATTATGGTAAGAACTATTTTTATTAATTCTAGAATTATTTTTACTAACATTATTATTGTTAATTTAATTAGAATTATTATTCAATTTATTCTATAAAAATTCGAGAAACATTAGGTAGGTTTGAAATAGAGTATTATTTAAAATATTATTATTTTATTAGTTAAATAAATAAAAATTTTATTAAAAAATATAAATAATAAAATATTAGAATTAATTAATATCAAATGACCTTGTAGACCATATTAATTAGCCTTACTAAAACTTTTATCTAAAACCATAAATATTATTTATATTAAAATTTATTTATTATTAATTAATTAAAAATTAAGTATAATTCATTTATTATTAATTTTATTGGTTATTTATTAATTATTAATTGTAATTTATTATTTATAATAATACTATTTAAATATTACTAATTGCCTATATTATTTAGGATTTATTAGTATTCATATTTTAACACTAATTTTATTTATTAGCAATATTACTCATAATTTATTATTTGAAGCTATAACTTATTATTATTTATTTTATAACACCCATTTATTTTAACTCATCAAGCTAGTTTATTTTATAAAGTATTTTATCAACTAGTATTAAAGCCTAAGTCATTATGGTCATGGTTAGTTGTGGTTGTGATTAGTTGAGTTAGGAATTATTTATTTAAGGCAAACATGGTCTGGATATTATCTTATACCTTGTGTTTACCCCAAGTGGGGTTAGGCTGACCTTGGAAGATTTTTGAACTTGAGAAGAGCAAAAGATCAAGTAAGTTCCTGCATAGAACCATTTGAAGACCAAAGTTATTATGGCAAGTCAAACTCAATGTATATGAGTATTTGTACTGTAAAAGCAATTATAGACAATTTTTCTTTTTCTTTCAGTCAAACAAACCATTTGAAACTAAACAAAAAATTTCACACCAAACACTAAACTTTTCCTAAAAACCTAACTTTGGCAAGAATTTTAGAAACCATAATTGCTATTTTCAAGTGAATCATTGTATGATCTTTTTCCTCCCAAGTGGGACAAACAACGTTGAGTACTTAATAAGGGTAAACTGCTAGGACTAGTCTTTGAAGGATTAGGGTAAGTCTCTCAGTAGGTGGCCACCTCTAGAGGTGAGTCCTTCCCGAATAAGATGCCAGTCCTGTAGGTCATACCGGTCCGAGCTAGCAAGTTCAATCAAGTGGACTGTGTGTTTCCGGAGTGACAATCAGTAGGCTTGGGTGTAGAGATGGAGGAGTATCTCACCTGATAGGCCGTACACCTACCTTGTGTCAATATGCACAAAGTGTGGCGTTCTGATTGTTATATTATCATGGTGCACAAAGTGTGGTGCCATGGCTACCTCTTTTAAGTGGTTGTATTTATTGTGCACATGTATGTTTGGAAAGCAAAACACCACTCTTCATTTGTAAGATTTGTTTGAGTCTTGCTAGCACTTTTTTTTTATGAAACATTTACAACTTGCAAACATGAACTGTTTTACCTAAAACACTCAAAGCACACACGGGCTTACTGAGATTTATATCTCACCACCTGCTATACCATGTTTTCAGGTTGATCTTGCTGTGAAGGTTATTAGCTAGAGAATTGCCTTTGTTTTGAAGACTCATTGTTATTTTCCTATGTATTTCTTTTGAGAGACAGTAGCAGACATTTATTTTTGAATTTGCTCATGTATTGTTGGGTTGTAATAAGTTTAATGCTAAATTATTTCTTTTATTTTATTTTATGTGTCCTAGTTATAAAGACCCCTTATCCTGTGAACGGAGCGACATCCCCAGGCCTAATGACGGCATAGGTAGTAGGGTGTTACAAGGTGCAATGATAAGATCCCACACCTAATTGAGATACATGGACTAAATCTTGGCATTCATGGCTAGTTGCCATTTGTCTGCATCAGCATCAACAATGGCCTCCTTATATCTAATGGAATCTTGTTCCTGATGATCAGAGACTAGATCATAGATCTTTCCGGTCCACATTTCTGGAACTTTTCTGATCCTCCAACTACGATAAGGCTCAGTTTGTGTAGGAACATCCAGTAGTATTTCTCTTGATTCCTCGATTGGGGTGTTAGAAGTACCCGAAGTTGAATCAATGACCAATTTCTCTTCCAACTCATTTCTACTTGAACCCGTGGTGGAAGTAACTTATTCATCCTCTAAGTATCTAGTATTAGCACTAACAAGTACTTTATACTTTTGAGGATGATAGAAGTATCCACTTCTTATTCCTTTTGGATACCCAAAGAAGTAGCATACTCTGATCATGGTTTCAACTTACTTCTTTTTGTCAGAACATAAGTTGGATAACCCCATATCTTGAGACGGCTTAGACTGGGCTTTCGTCTAGTCCACATTTCATAAGGTGTCCTAGGTACTGATTTGGAAGGCACCAAGTTCAAAATATATGCCATTGTTTCTAAGGCATACCCCCAAAAAGAACTTGGAAAAGATGCATGACTCATCATGCTTCTGACCATTTCTATTAAAGTTCTATTTCTTTTCTCAGCTACTCTGTTCTGCTAGGGAGTCCCAAGCACAGTTAACTAAGATACTCTGTCATGATATACCAAGTAATCCTTAAATTCACTGAGGAGGTACTCTTCACCACGATCTGATCTCAACCTTTTAATTAATTTACTTGTTTGATGCTTCACTTCAGCCTTAAACTCCTTGAATTTATCAAAAGAGTTAGACTTGTGCATCATTATATAAATATAACCAAAACGAGTGTGATCATCTGTGAAAGTGATGAAGTACTCGTAGCCTCCCCTAGCTGGTGTTTGCATCGAACCACAAACATCAATATGAACTAGAGCTAGTATTTCCATGGCTTTATCCATCTTTTTGGTAAAGGACCTTTTGGTTATTTTACTTTTAGGCAAGATTCACACTGAGGCCATTCATCCAACCTCAATGAACCTAAAATCCTATCATAGATTAGCCTTTAAATCTGATTGGGATTTATATATCACAATCTTAAATGCCATAAATACGAGTCATTTAATAAGGCCTTTTTTCTTTTTATTATTAGGTTCAGTTTGAATATTGTTTACTTAATTTCTAATGGGATATATATAAAAGAGATTTCTATACATGTTTACTGTATAAATTAAATTACCATCTCTACTGATGGAAACACCATAATGAAAAGAAACAGAATATCCTTGATTCATCAATTTGGAAACTGAAATCAAATTCTGTTTAAAATAAGAAACATATAAAATATATTTTAAAATTAACTTCCTATTACAAAAAAAAAATAATAATAAGCTCAAGATCTCCCACTACTTCAGCCCATATTCTTGCTCCATTACCTATTTGAAGTCCATGCTCACCCTTACTGAGTCTTCTTGTCCTTTTGAACCCCTACAAAGAGTTACAGATATGGTCAGTGACTCCAGAATCAACTATCTAGGAAAACGATGATCTAACCATAAAAAATGACTCTAGGTATAGAGCAATACCTGAAATAGACTTAGCTAAGAAGTTCAAACAATCTTTCTTCCAACGCCCCTTCTTGCCATACTTCAAACATTTACCTTTGGGCTTACCATTGGGCTTGGCCTGACCAGATACTGCTGGGTTGGGTCCTTGTGTTGTTCTTGATCTTTTTCTTCTTGAATTTCTCAGGCTTTGCCTTAATTCCAGAAGAAGAAGCAGAACGAGAGACCAAAACATTTGACATGGGCTTCATGATCTTTTCTGCCACCTGGAGCTCTTTCATAAGCTCAGTGAGATTCATATCCAACTTATTCATGTTGTAGTTCAACTTGAACTGAGAATATAAATCAGATAGAGCTTCAAATATCATGTCAATGTAGCTCTCAGGATCTATCGTCGCACCTAGGACCTCGGCTTTCTCGAAGTAAGCAATCATTTTGAGCAGATGCTCTTGAACCGATGCCCCCCAGCCATCCTAGTTTTCATGATTGCCCTAAGAGCTTCCTGCCTTGCAGGTTGGCTCTTGTCAACAAACATGGTACGTAATGATAAATCCATGTCCTATGCCGTGGCCATGTGCTCATGCTTAGATTGCAGCATACTAGACATGGAAGCCAACATATAGCACTTAGCCATCTCATTAGCTTTCTTTCTATACCTTCACGGCCTCTCGCTCTTGATCAGTGGATTCTTCCCCAATCTCAGGACAAGGATCCGTAAAAACATACGTGTACTCGTCGACAGTGAGTACTGTGCTCAGGTTCCATTTCTAGTCCACATAATTTAGGCCTGCCAACTATTCTCCTTGAGAATGATTGATAGTGGACCAAAACTAGACATTTCTAAAATATTGCAAAAAAATAATCATTTAGTTTGCAAGAAATAAAAATGCACATTCTTCATATTATTTCTTTGATAATAAATAACTCTTAAAACCATTATCAATAATATAAATAGTTTGGCTCTTAGAAAAACTAACGGAGCTTCGTAGAAAGATTAATAGCATTCTAAGTTAAGTGTATAACCATCACGAATCAAGACTTCCAAAATAGGTAATGGTCTAGAAAAATTTCCACCGATAGGATGGCCATTAA
Organism: Voacanga thouarsii; assembly: GCA_026120185.1. NCBI lineage: Eukaryota > Viridiplantae > Streptophyta > Magnoliopsida > Gentianales > Apocynaceae > Voacanga > Voacanga thouarsii. Next base: position 19,236 of record JANUWF010000323.1, on the reverse strand, counting down.
TTCACACTACCTACGGGCAATCTAGTGCTAAAAACCTCCAACGTAGGTTAGTCGATCATAGCAAATACCCTAGAATTTTAATTTTACTCTTCCATTAGTTCTAGATACTTATGGAAATCCATCCTATATGGGATCATGCTTAGAATGACACGAGGAAGTCCACTATCTCTAATGAGAGTTGTGATGGAAGCTATGGGGTCATTGGAACCCCTCTCCCACTTAATCTTTCATTGAAAATAGAGTTTTAGACCTATAAACATTTTTTATAATCTTATGGTTTCATTAACTTCAGTAAAAAACTAAAATTTAATATTATTCTCTATGTCAAGGATTAAATCCTTTGGGAGAATAAACTATGAGTATATTTTCCTATTCTATGTTATTAACTAAGTAAAACTTTATTAAATAACCTTAAGTTCAACATTATTCTCTATGTCAAAGATTATACCTTTTAAAAGAATAAATCATGAACTCTTTTATTTTAAAGTTTCTTAGATTAAAACGTTTTATAAAAAACTATTCTATCTAGTGAGACATTGGTCTTACAAGAATTTGTGCATTTGATCACAAAAATGAAATAAGCATGATAACAAAAGTAAACTTTTTCGTACTCAAACTATTCATTTATTCCTAAGTGACCAAACAATGGATTAAACATCATGAATTAAAAATTAATAATCTTGTTTAATCTTAAGGTGTTTCCATTCTTTACTACTCATTTTCATGCAAATCATTTCATAGATAAATAAAACTATTGCAGAAAATTAACCTCATACAATAGTTTCAAAACATGATCACAACAAGAAAGAATAGCGGTATGGAACTTCAGTAGTGATCTCCCTTTTCTTGGACAAAATTACGCGCATCCGCCTCTGGGCGGAATGGACCTAGTACCTAGTCTAACGGGCCCACCAGGTACCGGGTCTACTCTGTTTCTCCAAAACCTCCGGTTGGGCGAAGTAGACCTAGTGCCTAGTCCGATCGGCCCATCTGGTGCCTAGTCCAATTTGGAGTTCATTGATTTCTAGAAAAATCCAGCTTTTCAGCCATTTGTTGCCCCTCAACAATTCCAGCAATCACGTTCTTCAGTCCCCAAAATTTACAAGTTAAAATAAACACAAAACCAAACATAAAAACATGCCTTTACAAGTGTTATGCCTCTAACCACAAGGCGTACAATGAATCTACTTAAAACTAGAAAAATGATAGAAAAATCATTAGAATGCATGATCATATGCCTCTAACTATGAGGCGTACATGAACTCTAGAAACTAATGTATGAGGGATCACATGAAATCACAAAAGATTCATTTTTAATAGTAAAGGAACCACCTTTTCCAATTTTTAACCCTAGTACATGCTCCTAGATGAAAACTATAGCTCTGATACCACTTGAAGGACCAGAATAGAAAGCATAAAAGAAAATTGTAGCGAAAAAGTTTTTAGTTTTCCAAGCCACATCTAGGAAAGAGTACTTAATTTTCTTTATTAGTTGTAGATTAACCAATAAGGGGCCAGGTTACATTGGAACTTGAGTTGGAAGGGGAGAATGAGGTGCCTACGGTTCGACCGATATTCCCGCCAATCTTCTACTGCTATGCATCAAGCATCTCCAAGCATCCTCTCTTCGTCCTTTGGAGTATGACTCTACCTTACTCTTGAGTTAGCTTAGGTGAAAGTTCCTTTTTTAGATAATCAATATACTCTCCAAGAATGAAAGAAGAAAAGAATGTGGAATAGAGAGTGAGAGTGAGAGACGGCAAACTAGAGAGACTAAGAAAAAATTAAAGTCGTTTCTTTCTCTTTTTCCTTTTAATTTCAGCCAACCTTAGGTCTTCCTCAAGCCCTAATGGCTGAAATCATCAAACCCTAATGGGCTTAGTGTTGTGCTTATAAATCAATCCAAGATTGACCCAATCCTCTTAATTAATTAATTATATTTTCTAAGCTTCATTAGATACCTAAGACTAATTAATTAATTCTAATTGGACTCTTAATATATGTCAACATATATCAACCCAATTAATTAATTTATTCTAGTTCAATTCTCTTAATTAATTAATTATCTTTTCTAGGCCTTATAGAAACCCAAGACTAATTAATTAATTCTAATTGGACTTTTAGAATAAATTTTATTCTCTTCCATATAATTATCCATTAAACCCAAATTGTATCTAAATAATACCAAGGTCATTTGTGCTACTCTAGGGATTAAGAGACATATTATTCATGACTACTAAAATGACCAAAATGTTGTTACTATTAAATAGCTGCATTTTACCATTTCAAATATTCTCATTTATCACCATATAAAATATTGATCCCACGAATAATATTTCTAAAGCAATGACTCCGGCCAACATGTGAAATGACAGAAATACCCCTCTATGTAATACCCATCAATGAGATAGGATAAATGCACTAACACGCATCTCAAAGACATCATCATCCTTAGAGCTCTAGTCCGATAATCCATGACTCACTCGAATGTACTTGCTTATCATTAGAAGCTACCAAAAAGCACATATTCTAGATTCACATTCCCAAGGCTCTGGATCATTAGATTATCCCAGACAATCACAAGAGGGTGATTTAACTTCACTAAGTGAAGTATAAAAACTCTGTTGCATGAGTCCGTCTTAACTAACTAGAGTAATACACCTAACATACAAGGATATTGATCTCACAAAACAAATCTCACCCAACATTCATCAAAGTATAAAACCCTAGCTTTACCAGACCACCAATTTATACTTAAGTATGTAGGTATCAATCCACACTGTAGCAGTAATAGTTTAGTCTCTATAATTATAGTACTTTAAGAGAGACCACTACTACAAGTCTAGTTCTTCATATAAAAAATACGCTTATGCTAATGATATAAGTGAACTACTTATTGATTCAACGTTAAGCATTCCTTATTGGAACTTATGGCATAATAGTCTTACCTTGATGAAATGCCCAATTCCATCAAACGACTAAGAACTCAATTTTACTTGTATGACAAGTACCGATAGTCTATACCTTATTATGAAGAATAACCTAACACATAGACCATTACTTGTCATACTTAGACCTTAAATATGCAATAATATAATAAACAAACTAAATTGAATGAATAAACATTTAATTGCAATATGTTTACACAGAATACATTGTATTTGAGGGCATACTTTCCAACAATGCCTAATATCCATCCCGTAGACAGCCCCAGATAAGGCTCTAAATATTGAAATCAAAGTACAATACTCTATAAACAAAGTACCTTTAAGGTCTCATGTCTAGGGAAACTTGCACATTTGCTATAATGAGATTCTATTACTGGCACTAAATAGTTATCCACGTGATTATCTTATAGCTAAGTCATCCAATGAAATGGTTTACATAACAAGCATCCACATGTTAATTTTAAGTATCACAATACTAATGAATGTGAGAACCACTACTTGATCAAATTAAGGAGTATAACATGTCCTAGTCTTTGCGTATTAATAATGTTCTATCTCATTAATACTATGAATATGGATAATTTAAGCACAAGTACTACATAGTATATTAGGAATCTCACTATTATGATCTCTATCATAATTTCCTTAGCACTATACTATGTGCTTGGGACTTTATCTAGTAATTTTATACACATATATGTGAAATGATTAATTAAACTGAAAGGTAATAAAGGTCTTTTACTAATAAATGTGTTATACACAATATACAAGTGATTGCCTCTAGAGTATAATACTAACAAACTTTCCCTTACACTAGAGCTAATCATTCATGTGTTAAATACCGAATGACTCAACATGTCTATCATATTTCTTCTGAGGTTGCACTTTTGTGAGCGGGTCCACTATGTTCTCATCCGTAAGAACTCTCCCTATCTTTGCATCCATTCTATCTATAATCTCCCAGATCAGGTGATAGCGTCTTAGTACGTATTTAGATTGCTGGTGAGACCGTGGTCCCTTTAATTGTACAATGGCTCCACTATTGTCATAATACAAAAGTATTGGATTAGAAATACTAGGGACCACTTCTAGTTCCATCACGAACTTCTCTGATCCAAACTGCTTCCTTAGCTTCTTCAGAAATAGCTATGTACTCAACTTCTGTAGTTGAATTGGTAATAGTATATTGTTTGGAACTTTTCTAACTTACTAGCCCTCCACCTAATGTGAATACATGGCCTAATTGTGATTTGAAGTGATTCTTATTAGACTAAAAACTGGCATCAGTATACCCATTTATTTTCAAATCACTTTCTCCATATACAAAAAAAAAAAATACATCCTTAGTCCTTCACAAGTACTTAAAGATATTTTTTATAGCTACCAAATGACCCTCTCTAGGGTCAGATTGGTATCTGCTCGTAATGCTGAGAGCCCATAGTACATCGAGCCTAGTACATATCATAGCATATATGATAGATCCAATTGCCGAAATATATAAAATTCTACTCATGTGATCCATTTCAACTTGTGTCTTGAAAGACCTCGACTTTGAAAGGTTTACCCTATGAGACACGGGTATGAATCCTTTTATGGATTGATCTATGCTAAATCTCTCCAACACTTTATCTATGTATGTTAACTATAAAAGACGAGCAACCTATTTTATCTATCTCTATATATCATTATTCCTATAATATAGGTTGCTTCTCCAAGGTCTTTCATGGAGAACTTCTAGGATAACTAATTCTTCACATATTGAAAAATCGAGACATCATGTCCTATTGCCAATATGTTATCTACATAAAGTAATAGGAAAATGACATCATTCCCACTAACCTTCTTGTATACATAAGGTTTATCCATATTTTGAATGAAACCAAATTTTTTTAATTATTTCATCAAAATGAATGTTCTAACTCCTAGAAACTTACTTACAGTCCATACATGGACTTTTGCAACTTGCACACTTTTGTGCTATCTTTGGACGTGCGACTCTCATGTTGTGTTTGTACACTTTTTCAATTAGGTTTCCATTTAGACAGTTGTTTTCACATCCATTTTCCAGATCTTATAATTATAATGGGCGGTAAGTGCTAAGGGTATCCTTATGGATTTTAGCATAACAGTTGGTGAAAAAATTTCGTCATAGTCAATACCATGTAGTTGATGATAACCTTTAGTAACCAGTCGTACTATATAGGTAACTACATTACCATACATTTCGGTTTTCCTTTTCAAAACATATTTTCACCCAATAGGTTTGCTTTCTTTAGATGGATCAACCAATGTCCTTACTTAGTTATCAAATATAGAATCCATTTCTGACTTTATAGCCATAGCCTCAAGCTATTTATCAAATTCTGAACTATTCAAAACAACCTTGTAAATAGTAGGCTCATTTTCATCTACAAGCAATATGTCATTATGGTCACTTATAAGAAATCCATATTTCTCAGGTACGACACGTATGCTACTCGACCTACGAGGTTCTTATGTAGATGAAGGTTCATTTATTCTCTCAATAGATATAGGTTGAAATGGCTGATTCATGTTTATTTCTTCTTCTTAAACCTCACTTACTCCCACTATTCCCTTCAAGTATTTGCTCTTTCTCTAGGAAGACGACATGCTTTGAAACAAATACTTTAATTTTAGAAGGTATATAGAAGTAATATCTAAATGATTCTTTCAAATATCGAACAAACAAATACTTGTCAAACTTACTTTCAAGTTTGTCTGACTAATGCCTTTTAAAAAAGGCAGGGTAACCCCATATTCTTATATGAAATAACTTTGGCCTTTTACCAAAGAATAACTTAAATAGGGTAGTAACAACCATTTTTGATAGAACATTGTTTAGTATATAAATAGTAGTCTCCATGCATATCCCCGAAATGATTTTGGTAAGTCTGTAAAAGCCATCATGGTTCGATTCCTTCTCTCAGATACACCATTATGTTAAAGTATATATAGTGGAGTCCACGGAGATAATATCACATTATCTCTTAGATAACTTTGAAACTCTTGGCTTAAGTATTTATCTCACCAATCAGATCTTAGAGTTTTAATACTTTTGCCGTGTTATTTCTCTACTTCATTCCTGAAGTCTTTGAGCTTGTCAAAGGCTTCAATTTATATTTCATTAATTACAAATACTCATATTGTAAATAATCATCAAAAAAGGTAATGAAGAATTGATAACCTCCTCTTGCTTGTATTTACATTAGGTTATATACATCAGTTTGTATGAGTTCTAATAACTCTTTAACACTTTCTCTTTTATCAGAAAAGGGTGTTTTAGCCATTTTTCCAAGTAAACAAGACTTGTATATGCCATATAATTCGTAATCAAATAACCTTAAGTCACCAAGCTTGTGTAACTTAGAAACACAATTTTCAATTATATGGCCTAAATAATAGTGCCATAAGTAAGATGCAATTGAGTTTTTTTTTCTTTACTTCTTGTTGTTTATATTGAGAATAGGATCATTCATGTTTAAAACATACAAACCATTTATCAAAGTTGCAGTACCATATTAGACATCATTTAATAAAAAAGAACAACCTTTATTCTTAAAAACAAATGAAAACCATTCGTATACAAACAAGTTATTGAGATAATGTTCTTAAGTAAAATAGGTACATAATAACAATTTGTAAGTTCTAAAATCAATCCAGAAGGTAAGTGTAGATGATAAGTCACCACAGCAAGTGTAGCAACTTTTGCTCTATTTGTGAAACCCCAATCAGAACCAACCTTAGAGTAAAGGGGTTGGGATGCATATCATATCTTATTGCATGTTTAAATATATTTTTATATGATTTTATGTGCTTTGGATTTGTGTTTTATAGTCTAGAGGGCTGAATTATGATTATTGAGAAAGAATGGCAAAATGGTAATTTTTGCTTGAGGTGAAAATAGAGAGATAGCTTGAGGGTTAAATAGGAAAAATATTTTAGAAGGAAAATAAGAATAAGAGTTGTTGTGGTTTAGTGGTTAGAGCTTTGGAATTAATTCTTGAGGTCTTGGGTTCAAATTCTATCGTGGAGCTTTAGCATGACTAAATTTTATTTTTGTTTGGGAAGGGGTATTTTCAGCCTTAAGAACCTTAGAATAGGGCAGAGGTGTTATCCTAGGGGAGACATGATAGGAATAATCTAATCCTATTCTTGTGTCTACTCAAAATTTCCTAAGAGAATTCATTTCTTCTTGATCTTTAATTTCTCTTAATTCTCAATTCATTAGATTGGACAAATTTGTTCTAGCCAATTTCATTCCAAAAATTTTAGTAAAGTGCTGTGGCTTTGAAGGTTCAAAATGTCTTAGTGAAAGACATCTTATGGTCTGAAAATGTGGTAGAGATGTGGGAGATTCCAAGAGAATAAATTCCTCTAGTGAACCTTCTAAAATTGCACTCTAGCTAGGTTCATTTTCCTTCATGGCATGAACTGAAATTTTTCCAACTTCTTGTGCCTTCAAGGTGTCCAAATTCTTAGCCATTATTCCCTTCCTAAATACTGCTAGAAAATGGCCTTTTGATCAGCTTGAGACTTGAATTTTTCTGGCCATTTTCGGACTGCACAAATGCTGTGCAAAACCAGAGAAATTTCTGGTTGAATTCGTAGCTTTGGAGGTCCCAAACCAAGTTGTTTTCTTTCAATTTTTGCTCAGCATCTTAGCCACATTTTTCCTCCATAAAGAAGGCTAGAAAACAGCCTTGAAAGACCCCTAAAATCTCCTCCAAAATCTCTACAAGCTAACTGGAAAATGGCAGCCGAAACTGTCCAGAAATTTCAGCACCTTGCGAAAATTCTGTACAGGAAAATTTCCAACTTTGTTTCCTAATTCATCCTTAGCTAAAACTTCAGATTTCTTCTGCATAAACCACTCTTAAATAGCCATGATCAGAACTCCGTTATCTTCCCCAAGCTCCTGCACGAAAATCGTACATGGCTGCCCGAAAATCTCTCCAGCAAATCTCTGAATCATGCTTTAATCAGATACCAAAATTTCAACAACATTAATTTAGTAACATTCCATAAAATGTTCCTCAAACAACCAGACTTATTCTTCACCATTTCACTCCATCCTTTCGGCCACCATTACTCCTCTTCAATCAGCTTTCATCCAGCAGAAACACTGCACAACAATTCGGCCATAGCAACTTCCCAAAAGCTCTCCAATGATCAAAGATATTCTTGCTATATTTAGTTTCCAAATTTGATTTCTTAAGATATTCTTTTAGGATTTCAACAACTAGCCTTTCCTTTTCCCTTCCAAACCAGAAAATCATCTTCCAAAACCCTACAAACAATTCAGCCAGCCCTAATCCTTCAGAATTTTGGCAGCTTCAAATCAAAACCTCTCTACTCTCTTCAACCTTCAAGAACACATAGCACACCAAGAACACCTACTCCTTCCTTTCACCTAACACCCCTCCAAATCACTTCAAACTTCTTCTAAAAACTCCAAAATTCATCTACTCACTACCGCGAGTCCATCCATACCATTTTTAACATCAAACTCCAAAATCCAACTTGCTCTTTTGGATCAAAATCAAAATTTTTGGTGAAGGCTCAAGAACACCTTCAAGGTAGGTTTGTTCAAACAATTTTATCTTCTCTAATCTTTGATCTCTAAATAATATATATATGAATAAACATGCTAATGGACACTCTTCTTCTCTTCTCTCTCTCTCTCTCTCTCTCTCTCTTGGCCGAACCCCTCTCCTTCTTGGCCGAATGGTTTCTTCACCAATGGCCATGCCTTCTTCGTCTTTCTTGGACGGATCTAGTCATCTAGGAGTTGAGATCCATTCGAAACTCCTTCAAAGTATTCATCAATCAAGTAAGCCTTTTTAACCCTCCTTTTAAATTCTAAATTCATGTCTCTAGGATGATATTGGAAGGAGATGGGCTATGAGTGTGGTTTAAGCATGTGTTGTTGTGATGAGTTGAGTTTGAAGCATGAATGAATGTGTGTATATGATGGAGATGGGATTTATGCATGAGTTGATTATCTTGGTTGAATGTATGGTGTTTTAGTGTTTAATGCATGCCTCCATGATTAAGTATGCTAGAGATTATGTCATCTATGATGAATAGTATTTATATTCTTGTGTGATTATTAAAGCCATAGTTATATTTATACTAGTAAAGGTTAGATCATGCCTTAGTAAATTTGGATCTATGCTTATATTCATGACTTGGAAGATTTGATGATTTGAAGGGTTGTAAATGTTCATGATTGTGGTTAGCAATAGAACTATGATCATGATCTAATTGTCCCTAAGCTAATTTTATTCCTTCAATAAAATATTTAATATTATGATTTTTGCTAGTAATTTCGAAAAAACCCCATGAAGGGTAGATTTGGACTATTATATATAATAAGGATATTTTAGTCAAATAAATAATAGCTTTTGCTAGAAAAATAAAATATATAGATATTATATAAAATGATGAAGCCTTTTATGAAAATAATCATATCAAGTAAAATATTTATTATTAAAATTTAATTATTATCTTTTAACCGAAACCTATTAAAATTTATTTATTATCTTTCAATCAAGACTCATTAAACTTTATTTTCAACTAATTTTAATTATCAATTATTTTTCAGCAATTAATTATTAATAAATTATTATTTTACCTAATACCACCTAGGACCCTTCAACAAATAAACTCTAAATTATTTTAGCAAGATTTAAACCTTTAACTTATTAGTACCTATTTCTCAAAACACTAATTATTTTAAATATCAAAATTAGCCTTGGCATATAAACCTTTTTTATTTATTATTTAGCCTTAAAGCTTGGGACACTAGGATCATGGTTGAAGTAGTGAGTTGAGTTAGTTTTATTTGTGAAAGTGGATTTTGGCTTAAGATTGATTGTGATTTATATTTACCCCAGGCGGGGTTAGGACAACTGTTGAAGACCTTTATTTTATTCAAGCTAAGGATCAAGTAAGCTCCTGCATAAAACATGTTTGATGCAAAAATGATTTTTTTCAATGGCAAGCCAAATGTAGAGTGCAAGGACACTCATTTCTGTAAAGACAATTGAGGATTGACTCCTTTCTTATTTTAGTCAAATGAATTATTTGAAAATCAATAAGCAGATTTACTCAAACTCAAAACTCTTTCTAAAATAGATTTTGACAAGGACTTTGGAAACCCTTAATTGCCCTTTTCATGTGAAACTGTGTTTTCTTCATTTTCTCCCAAGTGGGATACGTTCGTTCGAGTATTCAATAAGGGTAGGCTAATAGTACTAGTTTTGAATAGCAAGAGTGAGTCTTCTGGTAGGAGGCTACCTCCAAAAGATGAACTTAACTAAGAGAAACGTCAATACTATTTAGTCATGCCGGTCCGTACTAGTAGTCTTTATTTCAGTCAAGTGACTGTGTATTGCTAGAATGGACACCCGGTTGTTGTTTGGGTATAGAGAATGAGGAGTATCTTGCCCGGTAGGTCGATCACCTACCTTTTGTCAGTCTGCACAAAGTGTCGGCATTCTGACCGGTTATGGGGCCCAACGTGTGATAACCCATGACCCTTTCTTTTAAGTAGTTGATTTTAATTATTGTGTGTGGTGGGAAAAGCTAAAACGCCACTCTTGGTTTTAACTAATATTGATTGCTTGCCAGTATTTCTCTTATAAATATTTTATACTTTGTATTCACGAACTGTTTTCACTCGACACTCAAAACATACACGGACTTACTGAGATTTTTATCTCATCACCACTTTTACCATGATTTCAGGTCGATCTTGCTGTGGGGATGAGTAGCTAGATATTGCCCGATTTGGAAGATTTTCTGATAATTTATTTTGTGTAATGCTTTGGGGAGATGAGAGTGGATAAATTTTATTATGGATTTGTTTTTGTATTCTTGGGTTTATTCTTGGATTTATTCTTGGGTTGTAATAAATTTTAAGTTAAGATATCATTTTTATTCCGCTATTTTGATTGTGTGACCTAGTTATAAAGACCCCTTGTCCTTTGGACAGGGTGACATCCTCGGCCTTGGCGAGCCTAGGTAGCGGGGTGTTACACTATTTGCTGCATGAATGTCCATATTGCCCTTTTCAACCAATCTACTATCCTTTAGTCCCTACAAATTATTGCACAAATGAGATCCATATCTAGTATCCAAGACCCATATCTGATTCTGCAAGATTTGAAATTAGAGTTGAAGATCTGCTTTGGAGATTCTTTGTTTTCCTTTGCTAGAAGAAGAACTAGCATCTTGCTCCTTTTTTAATAGAGTTGTTTAAATTGTTAGTGCTGATGGCTTAGGTGTCCATCGTTTGATTTTAATTTCCTAATGCAAATGTCTAATGGATTTAGTACTTTCTGATTTGTAGTTCCAACCAAGTATAAAATAAATTTTCCTTGCAAGAAAGAATTGGGTAAATTGGAATTTATGTTGTTTTGAAAGAGACTCTTAATTCCACCATTCGTAGAACCACCTAGGAATGGGATTAATGATTCCTTTTCCATACTTGATAAACCAAGTATGTGTAAGGTCTCGGAAGAATAAGAAATTATACCAGGCATACACATAGTCCATAAAATTGTAGTTTGGTGGTTTTGAAGGGCTTTTGAACTGGATAAGGGTGTATATTCATTATATAAGGCCACGTGTTTAGGTCTAGGATTTTGATGATTTAACATCGAGACTAGGCGATGCCTTTCTCATTTCTATGAGCATTACATTCATGTTCAAATTCTATCAAACCAATGGCAAATAAGATGTATTTATGAAAAAAAAAAAAGTCTGGTTTTCAAAGGATTTGATTGAAACAAATGACTGGAATAATTGTAGGCTTCTAGATTAAGGAGGTTGACAATTTCTCTTTCTGGTTTATTGGCTAACTTTTTTGTAATGGCAAGCAAAGATATTAAGGATTTTATGACAAATTTAAATGTTTCATTTTTGGTAAAGGATTCTAATGTAGTAGGAGTTTGGGGTGGGGTAGGAATAACTGCTTTCTTGAAGAATAAATGAGGTGTCATAGCATAAAAAGAGCTATCTTTTTTTTTCAATGGATTTTTATGGTGAAGAAGCTGGGTTCAAAAGATTTATTGTTAATGGTGGTCTTGATAGAGAAGAGCTTGGTAAAAGAGGATAGGATGAAAGAACTACAAATCTATTTGTGGATGTATTACCTCTAGGTCGGATATTGTTGTGCACCATTGATACTTCTTACTTGCAGCTTCACTGAATATTTATAGTCTGAAACTCACCTTTAAAGAAGATAAAAAGTATTTTCGAAATCTTATCTTGTTTGTCCTTGTAGGAATTCTCTTGTTAAGAAATCTAGAAGAGAAACACCTTTGATAAATTTAATGTCACAATTAAAGCTAGAAAGTAAAGCTTGTTATTTGGCAAAAATCTGTTTTACAACAATGTTTTTTCATCTTTTTGTAAAAACATTTTTTGCAGCTTTGCAATTAATACAAAGAAGAAACTTTTTATATACTAAATCATCTTGAAATTTAGAAATGCATAAAATAATAGCAAGAATTTCCTTTTTTGATGGTGTTGTAATTCTTTTGATTGGATAGCCAAATATCCAAATGATTTCTGACTCATTGTTCACTAGAAGAATTTGATTTCTTTTTTGAGAATACCTTCATAACCAAGTTTAGAGGCATTTGTTTCAACAATTATGAAAGCATTCGAATCTAGGATTTTAAGACAAGGAAGTTTCTTGACAAGTTTTTTTTTTTAATTTTTTGAATAGTTTGGGTTTGTTCTGTACCCCAAGCAATTGGATTTTTATGAAGGTGTTGAGACAGTGGTTCACAGATCTATCGCAAATTTGGAATGACATCAGATATGTAATTGCAACATCCTAAGAACCTTTATAACATAGCTTTTTCCTTAATTTTATCTGCGAATTTATCTGCAAATTCTATAGCTCTACAAATAGGTTTATACATTCCTTGATGAAGTTCATGACCTAAAAAATGGATTTAGTTTTGACAAAGTTTAAGTTTCTTAGCATTTCCTTTCCAGCCCATTTTTCATGATAATTTCATGAAAAAGAGAAAGATTTTAAAGTGTTGGTTGAGGGATTCACTAAAAATGAGGTCATCATCAATATAGCAATGGTAAAATGGGTATAAGGTGTAAAAATATCATTCATTACTTTTTAAAATTCACTCGGGCATTTTTAAGACTAAAAGGCATAAAATTCCATTCGTGTTGACCAAAAGGGACATTAAAAGCTATTTTATATCTATCATTTTCTTTGATTTAGATTTTCCAAAAGTCCGATTTGATAGCAAATTTACTATAGATACTGCTTTCTAGGTTCATTTTAATAAATCTATTTTGTTGGGAATTGGGTATCTTCTCCATTTTAAAACATTGTTTAAGGGTTTATAGTTAATGACTCATCGAGAAGCACCACATTCTCTTTTTTTTTTTTTTTGCAATATTATTAATTTTATAGGTTAGAAAGAGAAAGTACCCTCTCAACCATGGCCTCTAGTTTGAACCATTCTGGTATTGATATTGAAACTATTAATGATCATAAAATTAGCTCTGACCAATTAGATAGAATTGAATTTAGATTGATGAATTGGAAAATGGCAATAGAAAAGTTTGATAAAACTTACAAAAGAGGAATTTTTGATTTAGTTCAAAACTTATAATATCAAAACCACTGAGAAAACAATTTCTATCAATAAGCCCTGTGGTACTATTTATCTGTTGAATCCAGAAACCTTACAATTGCATCGAAAGAACAGATATAGATATTTGCACATTGGATTAGTACAAGTAGCTATAATAATCCTTATACAGATTAGTAATTAATTCTCCCATATGTCTTTTGCTAAGAGACAATAGACATCTTGATTTTAATAATAGCCTATTAGCAGTACTTAAATCAAATATAGCAAATGGACCCATTTATTTCAACCACTATTCCAATTTCACTGTAGATCTAATAGATCCACATATCCTTAAAACCCTAACTTTAAATATTCAAACTAAGAATGTAGATTTTGAACTTGACTCTAAATCTCTTGGATTAATTTATCGTGTCTATTACAAAGTCATAAAAACCACTATAAATCCCAAAGCCAAAACTCATTTAGGAAATCCTAGAGAAACTTACTTATTAGAAACTAATTTGAAAGATCTAATACTTTTGTTCCCTGTTCCTTAAATAGGATGATATTCTTCATGATACAGTTTGAACACATAATTAATCCAAAAAGACATTACAAATCCAACAAAATCATTCAAATTACAACATCTTCTTCAAGTAATATTGCACTTGAATTCAGACGAAAGTCCTTTTATGTACCATCTTCCTTTTCTGGCCCCAAATCTCTTTTCAAAGTTAGAGTACTCGAGAACTCAATAGTGTTGATTTTTCTGGTGAAATTCCTAAAGCTAACTATGAAGATGATATAAGTGTTAAATCCTCAAGTCCTACTAAAAATGAGTATACACCTAGGATACTTCAAAGCATTCACTAATTTATTGTTATTCTGATTTGAAACTAATACAAAAAGGGATTTAAAATACAAAATTTTGAAATTGAAATAAAAAGAAATCTATCTCATCATACACATAATTCTCTCTTTTAAATGGAGAAGCAGTAACTACATGACCTTCGACAGGAATTTTAATTTCTTTAGGAGGAGGCATTATGGATTCTTTAACTTTATTTTTAGAAGTGTAATTGATTATATTTTCCTGAGTATTCATACCAATAAAAAAAATCTAAATGTTTTCTAAATTTCTTTATGTCAGTATAATATTTATCTCTTAAGTTTAAGTCTTTCTTCACATTTTATTGTATCAAAGTACCAATCATTTTTTTATTATTACACGGTCTATTCCATAATTGTTTTAAGTATGTTTTATCTAATTCAAATTCATCTTCAAAAGAAATTGTCATTCAAGTATCTGGCATTTACATTTTTGTTTTAGTAGAACTTGAGGATTTAACACTTATATCATCTTCATAGTTAGCTTTAGGAATTTTACCAGAAAAATTAAAACTAATGAGTTTTCAAGCACTCTGATTTTGACAAAGAAATTTTGGGCTAGGAGAGGAAAAGGCTACAGAAAAGGACTTTCGACTGAATTTAAGTTCAATATTACCTAAAGAAGATTCTGTAATTCGATCGATTGTGTTGGATTCGTAATGTCTTTTTGAATTACTTATGTCTTCAAAATTCCATTTGGTATCATGAAGAACATCATCCCATTTAAGAAATCGGGGAACAAAAGTATTACATCATTCAAAATTAGTTTCTAATAAGCAGGTTTCTCTAGGATTTCCTAAAAGAGTTTTGTCTTTGGGATTTATGGTGATTTTCATGACTTTGTAAAAGATACGATAAATTAATCCAAGAGATTTATATCTAAGTTCAAAGTCTAAATTCTTAGTTTGAATATTTAAAGTTATGGTTCTAAGGATATGTGGATCTATAAGCTCTACAGTGAAATTAGGATAGTGGTTGAAATAAAAGGGTCCATTCATTGTATTCGATTCAAGTACTACTAATTGGTTATTATTAAAATCAAGATGTGATGTCTCTTAACAAAAGACTGATAGGAGAATTAATTCCTAATCTGTATAAGGGTTTTATAGCTACTTGTACTAATCCTATGTGCAAATATCTGTATCTATTCTTTCGATGCAATTCTATGGTTTCAGGATTAAACAGATGAATAGTACCATAGGCTTGTTGATAAAAACTATTTTCTTAGTAGTTTTGATATTATAATTTTGAACTAAATAAAAAATTCTTTTTTCATAAATTTTATTAAACTTTTCTATTAGATTTTCTAATTCATCAATCTAGATTCAGTTCTATCTAATTGGGAGCTGATTTTAAGATCGTTAATATTTTCAATATCAATATCAGAAAGGTTCGAACTAGAGGCCATGGTTGAGAGGGCACTTTCTTTTTCTAACCTATATAATCAATAGTCTTAAAGGTTTCGACTTGATTATTCTCTATGATTATTTTCTTCCTTATCTTCGAAGGACTGACCTAGTCACTATGCATTGGTTGACAGTTACAGGACCATCTCGGTGTCTAGGCTAATACGCCATTCCTAGGCTAACAATGGCCTAATCCAATCCATTCTGGGCAAAACAATGTATAAACTGCTCTCATAGTTACTACTCGAACCACATAGTTGCAAAATATTGGAAGGAAATAAAATGAGAGAATAAGAAAGTAGAAAGATTAAAGACTATATCATACAAGAATAGAAAGAGAAAGTAAAGAGCTTACTCAAACATGATTAGATAAAGCATGACAGAGTATATGAACAAGGCTCTGATACCAAATGAGTGAGCACCCAGGATTACTTCAAAGCATTCACTGATTTATTGATATCTGATTTGAAACTGATACAAAACAGGGATTTAATATACAAAATTTTGAAACTGAAACAAAAAGTAATCTATCTCAACACACAAGGAATTCTCTCTTGAAGGACATGTAAACTTGTTCTTTATTTCTTTGAGGAATTTGAATCTTAAATAGGCAAAGGTTTCATAACATTCTCTTATAGCATTCTGCATTATTATGGTGTGGTCCAAACCATGTGAAGTGGGAATTAAATTGTCGGCCACAAGTAGGAATTGTTCAAAGATTCTTTTTTATTAGAAAAGTCCATTACTTTTGTTCAGTATAGTGAATTATTTTGCATAGTAATTCCATAATTACCGATAGTTGTCGTAACATCTTGTCCAACTGGATTGGTCCGAGTTCTCTTTTTCTTTTTAAGTGGAGTCTTGCCCTTATGGACTTTGGAAAAAGTATGCTGCTGCAATACCTGAAGAATTGTCCATGTCTCTATTATAAAAAAAAAACTGAAATCTGGTTGGGTTTTATCATCACTGCCATCCGCTAACTGTATCTAATTCTATAGGATTTGAAATTGGAGTTGAAGATTTACTTTGGAGATTCTTAATTTTCCTTAGCTGGAAGAAGAGCTAGCATCTTGCTCCTTTTCTATTAGAGTTGTTGGAGTTGCTAGTGCTGATGGCTTAGGTGTCCATCCTTTGATTTTAATTTCGCAACACAAACTTCTAATGAATTCAATACTTTTTTATTTGTAGTTCCACCGAAGTATAAAACAAATTTTCTTTTCAAGAAAGAATTTGTAGTACTGAATATGAGGACGAAAATGAGAAACTTGGTTTTCGGTGACATATTATGTAAACTGGAGTTTTTACAGTTAGTGTTATACCCTAGAGACAATCATATATGTTCTATATATTGTGCATTATTAAATAAAACAAAAGCATTCTTTATCTTTAACTTTGTTTTATCTATGCTTTCGTGTAAAATAACTGTTAGATAAAGTCCCAAGTGCAACACTGTGTTAAGAAAATCAGGATAGAGATCATGATATGGGGTTCATACTATATTGGATATTGTTCATACTTATTATCGTTATTCATAGTATTAAAGAGATAGGACATCATTAATGCGTTCAGACTAGGACATGTTATACTTCCTGATTTGATCAGGCGGTGGTTCTCATATCCGTGAGTATTGTGATACTCAAAGTTAATATGTAGATGCTTGTTACTTGAACAAGTACATTGACATAACCTAACTATGAGAAAATCATATGGATAATTATTTAGTGCCAGTGATAGAATCTCATTATAGCAAATGTGCAAGTATCCTTAGACTTTAGATCTTCAAGGTACTTTATTTGCTAAGTGTTTGTCTTTGATTCCAATCTCTAAAGTCCTAACAAGACCACCTATGGGATGGATATTGGGTACCACATGAAGTAAATGAAAGTAGTTGAAAGGATTAATAAAGAATTCACCACTTCTAATAGTATGAGTGAATATCTCATGGTCACTTGTAGGAATCACCACTCAAGAAGTCCTTGGCCAAAGCAATTGTATATTGGAAATGGTTCCGATTGATACATGAGTAGTAGATTCTTGGAACAAGTACTAAAATATTTGGGCCAGAATGAATTTGTTGTTCTAGATTGAGTTGGCACTAATTCTATACTCCAAACCGAATGAGATATTATATGGTGAAATGAGTTTATTGCACTGTTATTTACTATTAAAAGGTTCATGTCAAGCCACTTTCTGGACTTTTAGGTGGTTATGATGTGTTGCTAGATACCGCTCATGATCTGCTTAATATGAATTTATTAATTGGAGAATTAATAAATCAATCCTTATTAGAATTAATAAGTTAATTATAAAATTATTATGGATTATTAATCCTAAAGACATTTAGATTAATTCATATTTTGCTACCAATAGACCGAAAAACCTAATAGGTCACACACAATAGAGAATTGAGTATTCAAGATGTTATTTGATAACATTATAAGGTAGATTGTGAAAAAAAGAAGTTGTTGTGGTCAAATTTTAATTAGTTATAATTTGTTGGCTACATTATAATTAACTATAATCATAATACTTATTAGTAATTAAGAATCCTTATGAGAATGGAATTCTGATAACAAAAAATAAGGCAAATCTCACTATTTTTTCCTTCTTTTGAAAAACACCCTAGCCACCAAGTGATTTTGCTAGCACAAAAATCCCAGTGTGTTCTTGAGCATGATTCTTGTGTGGATTTCTATTAGAGAAATCTTTACTCTTGAGATTTAGTGTTTTGACAGAACGAAAGAGCTTTTGCTGGATTGCACCACAAAATTAAATAGAAGGAAAACTTTTCATTCACAGAGGCAATGTAAGTTATATTTTTCTTCACTGTTTAATTCCTTTTTAGGCATAAATGAGATCCTTGGTGGGAATTTATTCTGGTGCACAACTGTATTTGCATGACAAGAATTCCTAACATATACTATTTTCAAATAGACTCTTGATTGCCGCCAAATGTCTTCCACCATTGGTATAACCACCTACGAATGGGATTAATGAGTCCTTTTCCATAATTGATAAACTAAGTATGTGTAAGGCCTCGGAGGAATAAGAAATTATGCTAGGCATTCAAGTAGTCCATAAAATTGTAGTTGGGTGGTTTTGAAGGGCTTTTGAACTACATAGAAGTGTATATTCCTAATACAGGCCACGTGTTCAGGTCTAGGATTTTGATGATTCGACATTGAGAGTAGGCGATGCATTTGTTATTTCTATGAGCATTACGTTCATCTATGAATTCTATCAAACCAGTGGAAATTAAGATATGTTCATAAAAAATTTTAGTTTTCAAAGGAACTGCTTAAAACAGATGACTGGATTGATTTTAGGCTTTTGGATGAAGTAGGTTGACAATTTCTCTTT
>JANUWF010000320.1:0-30405 GCA_026120185.1 Voacanga thouarsii | reverse complement strand
GGATCGACATCCTATCCGGGAAGGACTCACCCCTCGCAGGTGGCCACCTACTGAGAGACTTACCCTAACCCTTCAAAGACTAGTCCTAATAATCTACCCTTATTGAGTACTCAACGTTGTTGTTCCACTTAGGAGAAAATTAATCATATAATGTTTTACTTGGAAATAGCAATTAAGGGTTCTAAAATTCTTGCCAAAGTAGGGTTTTAGAAAGAGTTTAGCATTTTGTGTAAAACTGCTTATTTAATTTTCAAATAGTTTGCTTAACCGAAATAAAAAGGAAAACTATCCTTAATTGCCTTTACAAAACAATTGTTCATACACATTGCGTTTGGCTTGCCACAATAATTTTGTTCTTCAAATGACTCTATGCAGGAGCTTACCTGATCTTTTGCTCTTCTTAAACTCAAAATCCTCTAAGGTCAACCTAACTCTGCCTAAGGTAAACACAAAGCATAAGGTTACATTCGAACTATATCTGCCTTACATAAATAATTCCTAGCTCAACTAGTTACAACCATGACTAACCATGACCATAATGTCCTAATCTTTAATGCTAGCTGATAAGGTATTTTATAAAATAAATCTAATTTGATAAGTTAAAATAACTAGGGGTTCTAAAATAATTACTAATAAGCTATAATTTCAAACAATAAGTTTTGAGTATTATTGCTAATAAATAAACTAGTGTTAAATATTGAATAATTCTAAATCCCAAATAATATTGGTAAATGGAAATATTTAAATAGTATTACTATAAACAAATAATAAATTACACTTAATTTTTAATTAATAATTAATAGATAGTAAATAATAAAATTAATAATAAATTAGTTATATTTAATTTTTAATTAATAAATAAAAAATAAATTTTAATATAAATAATATTTATGGATATAGGTAAAAGTTTCAATTATGGTCTACAAAGTCATTAATTAATTCTAATATTTTATTTATTAGTATTGTTTATATTTATATATTTCTTTTTTTAATAAAATATTTTATTTATTATTATATGTTTATATATATATATATATATAATTTTTTTAATAAAAGATATTATTTATTTGACTAATAAAATATTAATATTTTATTTAATATTCTATTTTCGAATTTCCCTAGGAATTTCGAATCTCTTAGGAAAAATATAGGTATTTCTAATTAAAGTAATAAAATTTGTTAATAAAAATAACCTAAGATTAATAAGAAAATAATCTTTCATCATGATTTTCCTATTACTAGACAAGATTCATGAACACATTCCCAAACATCAACTAATAGGCTAAATCATTCATGAATATATGCTTGAATTAACACATACTATCACAAGGCTAATTTCCTATTAGGCATATTCATCATTCATGACTTCAATGGCAATAAGAACATAAAAGCCTATTCACCATAGGTGTCATAACATCTAACATGCTTTAAAAATCCATAAATTTTATTAAACATGATAAACATATATTGATTCAAAAGAAGAATCCATAAGGCTTAACCATATATATCAATCCTCATGTCCTAACTCCATCCCCTTCATCCACATGCATACACTCAATTTCCCTATTCATATTCAATATTCTTATTAACATCTAAGAGACATAAATTCATAAATAAAGAGAAGGATTAAGAAAAAAAAAATACTTGATAGTCGATCACTTGATGAAGACTAAACAAGGTCTACGCGATTAAGAGCCTTTAGTGATCCAAAGGAAAAACAGCCATGGTTGATGGTTGATCAACCATTTCGGCCGAGAGAGAGAGAGCATTAGAATGGTATATTAAAAAATGAATGGAAGAGGATGAACAAGAAGGTTGTTCTTGATTTACCTTGTTGATGTTCTTGAGACCTTCAAGGAAAAAATGATTTTGATCCAATTGAAAATTTTAGTTTGTGTGATTTTGTGTTATAAAGGCCGGAAATGAAGTCTAGGGATTAAGTAGAAGTGATCTGGAGCATTTAAGAGTGATTGGAGGTGTTTAGGGTAGGTTTAGGCTTGAAGAAGTGTAGTGTGTGTTCTTGGTGTTTTGAGGGAGTTTTGAGAGAAAAGCTCAAGATTTTCTGGAATGCTGTTGGCCGAATGGTTTGGAGTAGATAGGAGTTTTAGTTTTTAGCTAGAGGGAGAGAGAGAGAGATTAGATTTTTTTGAAATTCAAATGAAGGAAATTAAGGAGTTGTTTGAGATAGAAGATTAGCTAATGGTGATTGATCAAGGAAGGTTTCTTTGCTCTTCAATGGTGCTGACTGAACAAGCTAATTTTGCTGAAATGAATGAAGGCTGTTCAGGTTATATGTCTAACTGAAATTCAGTCTATGATGGCAGAGAAAATTCTGGTTTGTTTACTTGATACAAGAGTATTTTTAATGGATCAAAATTCTAGAATTTTTTTGAAGTTTAAAAGAGTTTTGGATTATGGAGGTGTGATTATGGAGTCTTAGTACTCAAGGTAAGTGTAGAGGTCAATGGTGTTCAGTCCATGGCTGAACAAGGTCCAATTTGTAGAGGTTTGAAGGGTGTTCTTCAGCCTAGGCATAGAGAGACAAAGCTGGAAATTTTTCTGGTTTCAATGCTCAAGTGTTTCGAATAATGAAGACTTTTGGTGCAGAATTTTTTCTGCATTTCCTTGGCCAATTGCAGCTGTTTTTCTGGGGTGTTTGAAGGTCTTTCAAGTGTGATTTTCCAGCCTTCTTTCTGGAGAAAACAGAGGGTGTTTCAGCTGAATTGATGACAAAAAGATAGCTTCAATTCCAGCTTAGAATGCAGTAAATTGTGCAGGATTTTTTTTCTGGTTTTTGTGCAGTTTGAACAGTTCGAAATTTACACAGAATTTTCAGTCTCTAAGCCACATGAAATGACCATTTTCCTGGCAGCAAATGAGTAGGATTACTGGTTGAATTTTTTGAAAGCTGGTCTACAAAAATTTTGGAAAATTTTCATATTTTCCTTCACTAAAAATATGAACAACATGAAGGTAAGATTGAAGGTATAATCATGGTGATTTATTTCTTTTGAAAATCCATCATAATTTCTCTTCTATTTTTGGCCATTCCTCTATCCTTCAAGGCTGATTTTCGAAATTCAAGGCTAAAGAATTATCATAGAATTTTTGGAATTAAAAAAAAGAGATTTAATGAATTTTGGATAATTTAAATTATGAAGAAGTTAGGACAAGGCTAAAGATAATGAAGGGACAATAATTCCTCTAAAATTTAGGACATGATCATATGATCAAGACAAAATTTCAAACATAACTAAGATAATCATAAATAAAACTTAAGTGATGGGATTTGAACTCATGACCTTAGAGATTAATTCACAAAGCTCTAACCACTTAACCATACTAACTCTTGCTCTTATTTTCTCACCCAAATATTCTTCTTACCTAAGCCTCAAGTCATCTTCCTATTTTGACCTCAAGCAAAATTATATTTTTACCCTTCCTACCCAATAAGCATAACTAAGCATTTTAATCTATAAACCACAATTCTAAAACACATAAAATCATTCAAAATATATATAGTTTTATGCAAAATGACATGATATGCATCCTAACCCCCTTACTCTAAGATTGGCTTTAGGTGGGGTTTCACACATCAAGTATGTGACTTGATAGTAAAACCCTATAATCCATACAATAACTATTCTTAAACTATCCCTGATCGATTATGATTAGTGGAACAATAATAAATTAAGATTAGTATGTTTATGACTTGATGGCTATGTTTTACTGATCATAAATATATGTGATATCAAGTCAAAACATAAATAAATGTTAGAGAACATTGTATTGGATATGACCTACTGTAAGAGTACTTCATGGAACATGTCATAAGTACTTTCTAGCCATAATGATATTAAAAGTCCTTCAATCTGAATTCATCATAGTTTCCTATTTGATAAATTATATATTTTGACGTTATCTAAAGTTGTCTTTAACTAGATAATAAATTAGACTACTGTTAGATATAGAATAAATCAAGGAGAGGAATATAATCGATAGTGAAGGAATTTGTCCCTCTCAATTATGGGAGAAATATCTATGGGCCCCTTGATATGTTAGATTGTTAAAATGCATGGCCATGCTCAAATATATCAATCTAAGATATTGATATCATTTGTTTAAACAATCTACTATGAGATCAAGAAATTATTGATTATGCTTAATAAGGATGTCATGCTCCGTGTCTTATGCTTAATCTGGATATCGTGTGACAAAATGACTAAATATAAAATTATGGTTTGGTTCAAAGAGATCACTGATCTTCATTTAACCTGGATAATTATAATATTTTACTAGAAATCGCTTATAACTTGTGGGCCATTTAAATGTGATTTAGGCACACTGCCAGTGTTAAATGAACCTATAAGGTCACACAATAAGCGAATTTGTTAAGTTATTTTTCTGGTAGGTTCGATGAATCTGGAAATATGTCCAAATTAATCGAACCTAAAAAGTTTATCAGATACAATAAATCTAAAAATATGTCCACATTCGATGTATCTGGACGATGTCCAGATTATAAGAATCTGACTTGATAAATTAATTAGTTAAATTACTGAGATAATGGCAGAATTTTATCATATCAGTTTTAATTTAATTTGAATTTAAAATAAAATATGATAATATATTATCAGAGTTGGACTCCAAGGGGTTCGGATGGGTTTTAAGAAAACCCTAGCCGTCTTCTCAAGGG
Organism: Voacanga thouarsii; assembly: GCA_026120185.1. Classification (NCBI taxonomy): domain Eukaryota; kingdom Viridiplantae; phylum Streptophyta; class Magnoliopsida; order Gentianales; family Apocynaceae; genus Voacanga; species Voacanga thouarsii. The sequence continues at coordinate 25,709 of JANUWF010000320.1, read as the reverse complement.
AGTTGTTCTGTTAAAAATATTCGTGCCTCCATTCACCAGAAAAAAAAAACAAGCCTCTCAAACCCTAGGCGCTAGCACTCTCGGAGTAACGAGTTAGTTCGCCGTGTGTATTTAATAGAGGGTGTTCGCACACTATAGTGTCTGGTGATCGTTTAGGTTGCACGTACGGCAGCACAATCAAAATCGAAGGATCTTGATTACATCGAACAAAGGTAATTCTGTAATCCTTAGATCTTCTTAATCGTTTAGTTGGATCCTCGGAAGGGATTCGTTAATGTTTTTTGAATTTAGGAGTCCACGAATCCTAACAAAGACATTATTTAATAATATTATAGAGTTAATTTAGGAGAAGAAATAATTATTATGAGCTAATTATAAAGTGTTTTAATTAGTTAGGGTTGAATTGCGATTAGTAAATTCCTATAGGTGAATTATAAACTTGTTATAATTCATAGGGCCTAATTGCAATTCTTAAAAAATCCTATGCCCATTAAATTACCATTGTTTCCAAAAAGGATTTAGGAAACACAGTTTTTGTACGTGAAAAGGCTTCAAGCCTTAATTGTTTCCTAAAAAGGTTTAGGAAGTTCAGAGGTGGCCAAAAAAAAAAAAAAAGACATCTATATGTATACATCAGATGAAATAGGGGGTTGTTGATTTTGCTAAAATCTCTACACCTTCTATTTTTCCATTTCCTTTTCTGGAAAATGGTTTTCCTTTTCTTCTCTCCAAATTAATCCCAAAGCTGCCATATATTACGTTCTAGCATAGGGTTTTGTGCTTAACTCGAGTACAATTCCTTGTGTAGATTATTATTAGAGAATTCATATTCTTAGAATTTCGTGGCTCGATTGGATTGACCTTTGCAAGGGATTCACATGGAAGAAAAAATTTTTAAGCTGTATTTTTTTTAGATAATTAATTTCTCTTCTTTCTTATAATCCGTTTAATTACATTTGAGTGGTCCTTTGCATGGATTTAGTTTTAATTTTCCGCTATGTATAAATTGGTTTGCATGATCAAAATCCAATATAGACTTCTTGACTCTACCTCTGTTCTCTTTCCATTGAGCTTCTTCTTGTCAAATTTCTTACTCCACCTTTTAATGAGGTTGAAAGTTTTCTTCCAAGACTTGGCAATCTAAAAGTAACCTTAGGAACTTCATTTATTGTTCGCAATTGCCCTCAATCAAACTCCTCAACATTATACCTAGTTTCCTATATAACTCCTAGGTTAACTTTCTATTTCTTGCTACATTGAAACATTATCCATTTATTGCATGATTCTCTTCATTATTTGGTTTTAACACATCTTGGTTTTTACCTTCCCTTTTAAATAGTTCTTCCTCTTTCCAAAAATCCTAATGTCACCATGTGCTCAATTCTTTTACACAATGACTTTTGCTACTTTATATAAGTACACGTCGACTTCTAATTAGTAGAAGCATGGGCTCTCATCAATTATAACAATTTCTTGATAATCAACTTTCTAATCTTTTTTCTTTCTTACTCTTTAATATTTTCTTGATCACTATTCTTTCTTTGATGTTGGATTTTTCCCTAATCTTTAATACTTTTCCCTATTAAATTTGTAACTTAACCGCTAGTATAGGAGCATACAAGATAGTTGGAGATTAGACCATCGTGGGACAGGTTGGATTTACACTAGAAAATCGGGTTTCAAGTCGGCGGTCAGGCGATCTTGAAATTACTTCAAGTTAGGGATTTTCAAACACCCAAAAAGAGAAAATTTGAGACCAAGATATCTAGACCCATTTCAAGTAACTGAGAGAATAGGTCCTATCACATACAAGCTAGATTTGCTTGATGGTTGGACGATATATATGACATGTTTTGTGTGTCACAGCTCAAGAATTGTCAACCTGATCCAGAACATGTGCTAAATAATGAACTATTGATTTTGCAACCTAACATGAGTTATGTTCAGAAAACAGTAAAGGTTTTAGATTGAAGAAAGATACTACAGAGCAAGTTGATACTAATGGTGAAGGTTTTATGGGAGCATCATAAGACCCAGGATACAACCTGGAAGACTGATGAGTGGTTGAGGCAAAAGTATTCAGAACTATTATAAATGTAAGATACCCTGAATTTCGAAATGAAATTCTTTTAAGGGGGGACAACGTAATACCCCACCTAAAACCACCTTTAGCTATGTAGGGGAAAATATGCATTGCATGGCATTTCGTTTGAGCATATAGAATTTTAACGCATTTATATATATATGTTACTTATTGGATTTATGGCTTTGTTAATAGTTGAGTTAGTTGGGGTTTACATTTTGTGAATAGATTTTGACATAAGTTGTGTAAGGTGCCATAATTGAGAAGGAAGAGAATTTGTTAAGAAAAATATGAACATAGGAGTTGATGTGGTTTAGAGGATAGAGCTTTGGGCATAATATCTAACAACCTAAGTTTGAATCCCAACTTATGCTTAATTTTCCTTTAATTCTTGTCATCCTTTTGACTTGGCCAAAAGTTCCTCAAATCCACCACCACTTTGCTATTTAAAGCCCTAGAATTTATCCTTTGAGGGTTTTGGGATAAAATCTTATCATTCTCTTTTGATCTTATCATTATCTCTTTCCGGGAAGGGTAATTATCAAGGTATATTTTAATGCTTCATCATCCAAGACTCTATTTAATTATACACACACACACACACACACACATATTATATCTAAATTCATGCTGGCCACTATTTTAAGGGATTTATACCTAAAATTTAGGAGTTTGATTCTCTTAAAAATTAAAAGATAGAACCAGAATTTTATCTTTTAATTTCCTTTAATTTGAAAATATCTTTTAAATAAATACATTATCTAAAGTATAAAATCTGATTTTTTTAGGTTTAGAATATTATTTAATTTCTTATTTTAGCACCGAAAATGTGGATAGCTGAAGATAATTTCAATTGCCACCCTTAGGATTTTTAAACCCTAATAAAGCTCTTAAGGAATCCTAGAAGAGTTTTCCCTAAAAGGTAGGGATAAATCTTATAAAAAACTTTTCAAATATTTTGCATGTTATCCTCTAAAGAAACCAGAATTTTCTTTGGGTAAAATTCCTTTTCCCATCTCATTAGTTCAGCCACACTCACTCTCTCTCTCTTTTGTTCTCATGGCCGGTTAACAAGACAAGCCTTAGCACCCATCTCTTTTTCTTTTATTCAAGTTGGCTAAGTAATAGGAGTCTTTAAGTATGAGAAGATATAATCCTAGCTAAAACATAGGAGATTTATCTAAAAACTTTCCAACTTAATCTCTCTTGTGCGCAATAATCTAACTAGACTACAATTCCATCCAAAACACTTAGCACATTTCGACTACATCCCCTCAAGTTCGAAATTCTCTATCTCATACACTCACTCTTGGCCTTATTGCACACATTAAGCAGATGATCATTTTTCTACCTACTTGTCTTACAAAAATTCGCACAAAACAATATTCTCTTAGTTTTTAATCATAAGAAGACCAAAACTCCTATCATTCTAGACCATTTTTTGCTCATGTTCTTTCTCTCAAAACTGAAACACTAAGAAGACCTCTTGGTAAGGTCAAAGACCCACACAACCTAAAACTATTTGGCCTTCTCATCCTTTTCACTTTAGCAATTGAAACTCTCTCTCTTGCAGCACCAAAACCTCTTCAAGGTAATCTGTTCTTCTTATTTCTTTTCCTTCTTTTCTTTCTCCTTTTCTTCTTTTGGCTGAAACATTATGGGTGATCTCCTTCCCTTTCACAAACGCACGGACCTCTCAACTTGCTAGGCCAAGATCACTTCTTTTTTAGTTCGGGATATACTTTAGTCATAAGGATTCGACTTTCTTCTTTTAAAGGATTTTGCACGTTATTCTGAGGTAACTTGTATAACTGATTCTTAGTCGTTGAATATAAGCATGCTATAAGAAGAGTACGGATTAATTAGAATATGTAGAGCTAAACGCATTCTTAAGGATTTGAATTTGATTTATTCTTGCTAGAATTTAAGCTATGAATGATGAGAATATGATATAAGCATTTTATGTTGTTGAGTTTAGTAGCTATTATAATAAAGCATGGTTGATAAAGATCTTAGTAATTTGCTGCTTAGTGATGGTATGGGAATATTGTTGATTCTATTGTGGCATATGTGAACATGAACAAGATTGAAACTTAAGGAGTCTAACTCCTTTTGGTATGTATGGATTTTATATGGACTTTGGAATTTCTTGATGCAATTGAATACTTTGTCGCTATGTTGATGTTGGTAACCTAGTTTGCATGGAATTATTGTCCAATATTATACTTAGAGGGACAATTTTGGATGGGGAACTATATGAAAAACTTGTTACTGCTAATGTTGGAAAAAGATGGTAGATGGTATGCTTTAGGGTGGTATATTTGATTTATCGATATTAATTTAGGGTTTCGACACATGAGATGAACTGCTTGCACATATGTGTGCAGTTATATCCTATTTTGGCAAGAACATAGGATAATGTAGGGTACTTCTAATTAAGATGTTGCTGTGATCACATAAGATAATAATTAGGATTTAAGGTTTTGTTATGTATTGTTAGACAAGGGTATGAACTACGATTAAGGACAATCCAAGGAATCAAGTATTGGAGTAAGTTGAACAAGTAAGTCCTTATATAAGGTTTTGAATGTCAATGCTCTTATTTGCCAGTCTTATATGATTTAATGAAAAGTCATAGCGTGATTACTTGGAATGAAAGCATGACTTATTTTCTTACTAAATAATTTTGATCAAACAATGATTTTAAGTAAAACTTTACCTTTTATTACAAAACAATTTTGAGCAAACTATTTTAAAGCCATAATTGCATAACCAAGGTATTAGAAAAATGTTTGCTTGAGAAAAATCCTTGAATATGATGCTTATACATTGAGTACTCAATAAGGATAGGCTATTAGAACTAGCCTTTGAAAGTTATGGTGAGTCTTTCAACTGGAAGCCACCTCAAAGATAAGCTCTACCTAGATAATACGTCAATTCTAGTAAGTCATACCAGTCTAAGCTAGCAACTCAATCTAACTGGACTGTTATCTGGAAATAGACAACCGATAAGTTTGGATGAGAAAGGAATTAGTATCTCACCCAGTAGACCGATCACCTACTGCACTGAAGTGCAAAGCTTCATAGTGTTTGTTGTGGTACAGGGTTTCATGGCTAAAGGCTATGATCCAGGGTTCCATAGCCTACCTATTTTACGAGTGGTTATTTTCTTGAATTGTACACCTTTGTTATTATGCAAAAGTATGTGAAACACCACTAATTGTTTTAAAAGGAATGTAATGTGGCTTGCAAATAAATTCTTATAAATTTGTCAAATATGCATGCATAAAATCACTTCAAAATGTTCATGAGCACACACAAAGCTTATTGGGAAGTAATTCTTACACATTTTTGTAACATAATTTCAGGGAATGCCAGCTTTGACATGGTTGAGCATCTTTAAGAGACTGAAGAATTTCTATTTGCGTTTTTGTACTTCCTTTGGAGAGTATTTACTCCGCCATTTACTTAGGGCTTGTGTAAATATTTGTTTAGTTACTATAAGTTTTACGATTCATTTACTTTGAGCTTTCCTTTTTACCTCGTTATAAAGATTCTTAGTCCTCTAGATGGGGTGACATCTTTGCCTTTTTGGGATATGTAGGTATTGGGGTGTTACAGTAGGTTCTTTATTGTTATTAAGATTACAATTTCTAATGTGGGAAGGATACTATGTAGAAATTATTTTGGAAAAATTAGTTCATGTCTAAATTCTAATTTAGATCACAAGTTTGAGATTTGTAGATGGCTAAAGACTCTTGAAAGTAATAGGAGAATTCATTTTGACTTCGTGGTAGTCTAAGTAAAAAAGATGTGGTTTTTTTGCTTTTTTTTTTTTTTGTTTCTTTTTGAAAAATTTAAAAACTTTTACACTCTGTTTGGTTTGCAGAAGGGGACAAGAAAGGGAAGGGGGAGGGGTACCTTTACTTCCCTTAGTGGAAGTTATCATATTTACTTTTGTTTTGTTTGGTATGAGTAGAAGGGAAGTAAATAATAAATACTTACTTTTGTTTGGTTCTTTTGAAAAGTGAAAGGGAAAGGGAAGGTATTTTATCATATTTACTAGTATACATATGCTACAATACAGTTGTATTATAATATTTAGGCAAAATGTTATTTATTAGACATTTACTTCCCCTCCTCTTTTCTTACCAAACGAAGTAAATATTTACTTTCTTTTCAAATTTACTTCCTCTCCTCTTTTTCTTCCACTTACCACCCTAACCAAATAAGGGCTTAAATTTATGAAAATATTATATTATGAGTATAAATTTTGATTAAGTATGGTATATTATGATTCCTTTAATGTTAAGGATATGTATATATATGAGTTTAATACTTTGCATATTATAGATATGAATTTGTGATAGTGTGAAGTTTCTATTGAATTTTTGAAGTTTGATTTAGGGGTTGTCTGAAGCTTGCTAGTGGTTATGGTGGGAATTTTTCAAAGGCAAGGGGAATATGGTACCTAATCACCTATTCAGCCCTTTAGCTAAAGGGATACAATATCTAGTATCTGTTTTGGCCCTTCTCCTAACAAGATATAGTAGTTACAAAAGTGATATTAGTTAGCCAATACCTGGCCCCAAACATGATTCATCCTTTAAAAAAATATGTTATGAATTTTTGTATGTGATATGTGAGAATACATGAGGAAAAAAAAAGGAAATATGTACTGTTTTGAAAAAATTTTAAGTTTGTCAAATGTTTTTAGAATTAAAGGAAGCATTTGGTTGTTTGAGTAATTGTTGGTCTAAAATGTTATTAAATATTTGCAACTGGAATTCCTACAAAAATCCTCATTGTTCTTAATAGCCTTGTTGTAGTCTTATTATATTTGAATTGATGACTTCTTTATAAGTGTTTATTATTAATTGACACAATTATCTTGACTTCTCATGTTGGAATTAGGTTTTGGAGGTCCTAATTCATTTTTCCTTGTGATACTATGTAGTTAGGACCTTGAGAATCTCTAAAATCCTGTTGGAATTCATATATGATGTTTGTACAATATTAGACTTTAAGTGGCGTTGTTTCCTCTATTAAAATCTACACCAGTTCCTCCTTAGAATGGCTTTGTTTGTCACACATGATGTGCCTTTGTGTACCTATTCAATTGAGATTTTGAAGTTTCCATGTTATTCTAGTTTTCAATAACTTTTGCAGGGAATCCAGTATTTAAAGTCGTTTGTTTTTTAAACACAAAAGATTTCATAAAAATTTTTTGAATGTGAATTTCTTTGTGACTTAAACAAGGGCAAACATAGGCTTTAGGGTTCTAAAATCTTAATTAATTATAATATATCAAATTATAAATATAATATAATATATATATATAAGTATAGTATACTATTCGACCCTTCCTAAATTCATTAGCCATTGTCTCTTTTATATTTACTAAATTTCGACCCTTCCTAAATTCATTAGCCATTGTCTCTTTTATATTTACTAAATTTCGACCCTCCAAATATGTAATTTTTGTCTACCCCTGGAATTAAACCTTTAGAAATTAATACTTATGTAACATACTCAATTCCAAATGAGCCATTTTTCCTTACTGAGCTAGTAACTCATACCTATCACTAATATTTTTGTAGGTTTTTAGTTAGAAGGTAAGAAATTTGTTGAAGAATGGTTTGATGAAGTGAGTAACTAGATATTTTATACAAGCTCGAGAACACTAAAACTTGAAAATTATTCTCAAGAACAAGACCCAAGAATTGGTTACCCAATTCTCTACCAATATACCCACAACATAAGAACCCTAGATAAATGAACAACTAGAACCCAAATTCAAATAGAATTTGGCCAACTACTTTACTACATAAACACCCTTGAATCTATAAAGAATTCAAGAACAAGTAGGATTGAGAAAAGTAGGCACTCTTCTAGGTTTCCCAACAAGAATACTAGATAAGAATAAATACACCCACTACCAAAGATAAAGAAACAAGTTAGATTAACCCAAGAATTTTAGAGACTTTAAACAAAGGTGGGTCTAATTCCTTTGCTTTGTTTTGAAAGGAAGAACTAAGGAGGAATTTTCCGCTCCAAGAGTTCAATACTCTATTCACTCTTTAACATCTGAAATTTGAATTCTATTACAAAAGAGACTATAATGGGGTATATATAGGCCCCAAATTTTCCTAGATAATTAGTAAACTAAAATTAGGAATTAAGTGACCTTAATACAAGTTTGAGGCCCTATTACATTTCTTTAAATAAGTAAAAATATAATAAAAGCGTGGGGATCAAAATAAAAAGGTAAAAAGGTAAAATAAGGCAAAATAGGACGATTTCAGGCTAGACCCGACTTGGACTGGCGCTAGTTTGAGTAGTTGACCTAGTGCTGGTTCAATGCTAGTCTGGAACCCTCTTCAACAGGCCACAGCTGGTGCTGGGTTGGCCTAGCTAGGCCGGCACCGAAGGCAACCCAGTTTGTGTAGCCTAATTTTTCTCAAGTAGCTCCATTTCTTCACTATTTTCTTAATGTTTTGCAACCCAAATCTTATTCTTGACCTTTAAGATCATTTTGGTTGTTTCCTTAACCTTCCAAATAGACTAGAAGTCAAATTTGTTCTTCCTTGAAGCTACCTTAGATTGCATTTGATGTGTTTGGATTTGGGTATAAAAATTATATAAAAACTAAGCACATTCCCAATCAAGTTTATATTAAAACGTTAATCCCAAATTACACATATGAACAAGTGTACTCATCATTAACAGAGCATAAGGTTCAAACGAGTGTCGATCCTCAAGGAACAAGTATACATTAATTACTTCTCTTTCATTATTTAACCGACTCGATAAAGTGAAAACGAAATAAAAAGAAAAATAAAATAAAATAAAATAAAATATATACATGTCAAGAATGGAGAATTATGCAACTCAAACTATTGTTTAGACAAACATGATCTTAAAGTACCCAATCTTTATCACAACCAATTATTCTCTTGGCATCATGAAGGATTAAAATAGACTCACTTCTTTCCCAATCCATGAAATCACTATCTTCTAGACAAATTAGCATCACATACTCTGTCTCAACTAATTCACCCAAAAGATACATTAAACATAATCCTTTATTAAATTTCCATACTCTGGTAAACTTAAAACATAAAATTAACCAATGAATCCATACTCTGGTAGACATCAATTAACTTTTAATTACCAGTTTTTAGCAATTAACACCTTTCCCAAGCAAGTTAAGAGACAAAAAATATGAAATTAACAAATTAAGACCACCATCAACCCCTTTCCCAAGTAAGTTAATGGAAAGAAATAACCAATCAATCTCGTAATCAACCCAAGTAATTAAATACCAAAAGTAACAATCAATTAATCAAAAGATCAAACAATTCTAAAAATCATGAATATCTAAAACAATGTCGAATTACAATAAAACATTAATATATCATTGTTCCAAAAAAAAAAGAAAATAAAGTAAAAGAAAGCACTCAGAGACAAGTCTCCTTCTTCTTCCTTTGAAGACCGTCTTGTACAACCCTCCTTGAATTGAAGAATTCCCCCTTTGGTTTGAGTGATTTACTATGATCATCAATGAATTCTCCCCTTTTCCTTTGTGTTTTTCATCTATTTATAGGCTTGGGAAGTGCATAAACTCGTCGGTGTAATGTTCTTGGCCGAGTAGAAGTTGGAAAGTACTAAAACTCCACAAATTACCAAAAACCGCGTAAAAAAATCAAAGCATCGCCTTAACTGCAGAGCACAGCCACGCCGGTTGTGTTCTGGTTCTCCATTTGTTCGTTGATGTTTTCTTGATTTCCACACAATGTATTCCAGAATGCAGCCAGCACCGCCTTAGCTCTTAGAGCCGGCGCCAGTTCCACTCTGTTCCGCTTTGATTTGACCATTTTTTCGTCATCTTGAAGTTTGTGTCAACAGTGCATGGCCGGCGCCGATTCCTCTGTCCCAGTCAACGCCACCTCTAATCTGTTTTGTGACATTTTTGCTTTGTTTTACCCCAAAAATCTAAAATAATGAACAAAAGAACTTTTCAAGGGTAAAATCTCAAATATGAAAGAATACGATTAGTTATTGAACAAAATGTATCACAAAAGAGTCTCAAATAACTAGAAAAAGTATGACTAATTTAGTCCCTATCATATTCCCCCACACTTAACTCTTTGCTTGTCCTCAAGCAAAGTATTAAGAACAAGTAGGAAAACACAAGGTTTCATTAATCACTCAATCAATTTCAAAACAATATCTCTAATGCTTTCTTCATTCAAGAACATAAAACACATGCTACTACATCTTTCACAACCAATGCAAGACTTGTGTAAGTAACTAATGACTTAGTAAAACCATCTCAATACTTGACAATATTCTCAAATCATTGGAAAGAATTTAGCTCAAAAAGAATATACATTCCATAAGCTTACTTTTCATACACTCTCTCCATTAATCCGAGACATATCATGATTCAACTTAAATCAAGTAGGACTTTTAAATTTATAATGTAAGGTTAAAGGCTTGTAATGTAGCTTAACAAATGAAGGATATAGACGAATCAAATATCAAAGAAGATAAGAGTTTGCAAGAAAAAGATAAACAAAATGAATCAATAATTTCCAAACTCTTCTTACTCTCCTATTCCAAAAATCAATCAAACCATAACCTTATTCAGCAATTACAACTCAACTTAAGCAAATCCTGCAATTTTTCTTTTTTCCTTTTCTTTCTCATCAACTATTCTCTATTTCTTTCACAAGATCACTCAAATTTCCAGCAATGGTGTTAAGTACTTTATATGAACTTAACTTTTACAGGTTAATCACCATTTCTTTTGTGATCTTTTGTCTTTCTTTTCCTTTCAAAAATTTTTCTCTTCTCTTTCTTTTCTCTTCTTGTCATTCACTGTTGCTTTTCTTTTCTTTCTCAATTTCTTTCTTTTTTCCATCTTTTCTAGCAGCTGTTTCTTTTCTTCTCTTGTTTTCAATCTCTCTTTTCTTTTTCTTCTCTTTCTTTGCTTTCTTTTTTTCTCTTTCCAACTCAACTCACTATTGATGCATGACTAAAAGTAACAAGTCATGATTTTTTTCAAATATTCTTCCTCAATATTCTCTTACATATACTTTCATCCATCAAGAGCATAAAGATTATTCAAACTCTTAAAACAAGCAATAGACAAAATATGATAACTGGTTTTAATGAAAGAAATCAACAATTTAGACTCAAAATAGGCACCAGAGATAATATAACAATAGGTAGGCTTGAAAAGCTCAAACTATCCAAAGAAGGCCTATTACTGTCATCCCTAAGTTAAATCACGATTGTCTTTCTTATTTCGCCTCAAGAGGTATTCAAGTAAATTCTAGAATGCTCCATGAATTTTAGTAGAAAAATAGGTTTAAGAACAATGCAGAGTATTTGATCAAGAACTACTTCATTCAAGTGAGTGAAAAAAGTTATGCATAAGACATAAATGATCTAGAACATATACTCTATAATCTATCATAAAGACACGCATTAAAAATATAGCTTGAAATCTCAAAGAAAGTCAGAAAAATTTTTGAAAATTTTGCTCCCAAGAAGGCTAAGGTATATGCATAGAAGAATTGTCAATCAAATCACTCCCCTACACTTAAACCGGACATTGTCCTCAATGGCCAAATAAATAGAACAAAGAATTAAATGTCATGGGACCAAAAATAAAGGGGAAAAGATAAGAAAGAAATTGCTTCCATTCTTTGTGCCCAAAATAAAATTGATAAAAATTTGGACAAAGTATATCACCAAACCACTCCCCCACACTTAAATTGCATAATATCCCCCGTAGCAAGAAATACACACAAGAAAGCATCTCCAAATGGACCAAAAATAATAATGGGTTAGAAAGTTTAAGTAATACTTTCCAATTGTAATAATGCTCCAATAGATATCCAACTTTGAAGTAAAGAGACGGGCTTGTCCAAGAGGGTTTTATTCCTCCCTAAAAATAGGGTGAATGGTAGAATTCGTCAACATCCTCAAAGAGTTTCTTATGATGTAGCGTTGAAAGATCCAATTTCTTGAGGTATGTTGAACTCCATACATCATCATTGGGACTATTGTTCTCCAATGAGTGAGAGGAACCTAAGAAATTATGTGACAAAAAATTATTAGCCTTATGAGCACATAGAGTAGAGTCAAATACTTCTCTTTCCACATCATGCAATTGTCCCTCATAACCTCTCTTTTTTTTTTTCATGGTCAAGTGTACGGGCTAGCATGAACTCATGAGTCTCCTCAACAATCTTAACGAATCATTTCCTTTGATCGCACAATTGTTGGGAAGCTTCTTCATGTCCTTAAATAGATGAATTTGTATTGGCAACAAAAGATTTCATTAATGCTTCTAATGACGTCTCACTAAAAACATTACTATAAGCTTGTAATTTTACCAATACACTAATGCTCTTTTTTTTCTGAAAAATGAAATAAAAATGATGAACATGCAGCAATAATGAATAATGCAATTTAATTCATGAAGAAAGAAATAAAAATAAAATAAAACAATACCTACTATATCGCCTTCAGGTCATTGGATCATGTACCAAGGCTAACACCTAGCAAAGACAAGACGAAAGTTAAATAACATAATTAAAAATTACAAGATTGCAAAGTTAGTTAATAGAATATAGTCAAAGTTAGTAGCTTAGGTTATAAGGGTATACACAAATACACAAGATACAAAAGATAGCACCTTTTTGCGAAAAGAACAATTGTACATATTTACGTATTTACATATTTACATGGTTAAATCAACAAAATCCAAACTTTCATGCTATTGTTCCCCGGCAACGGAGCCAAAAACTTGATGTGTCCGGATTTGGGTATAAAAATTATATAAAAACTAAGCACATTCCCAATCAAATTTACATTAAAACGTTAACCCCAAATTACACATATGAATAAGTGTACTCATCATTAACAGAGCATAGGGTTCAAACGAGTGTCGATCCTCAAAGAACAAGTATATATTAATCACTTCTCTTTCATTGTTTAACCGACTCGATAAAGTGAAAACGAAATAAAAAGGAAAATAAAATAAAATAAAATATATACATGTCAAGGATAGAGAATTATGCAACTCAAACTATTGTTTAGACAAACATGATCTTAAAGTACCCAATCTTTATCACAATCAATTATTCTCTTGCCATCATGAAGGATTAAAATAGACTCACTTCTTTCCCAATCCATGAAATCACTATCTTCTAAACAAATTAGCATCACATACTCTGTCTCAACTAATTCACCCAAAAGATGTATTAAACACAATCCTTTATTAAATTTTCATACTCTGGCAAACTTAAAATATGAAATTAACCAATGAATCCATACTATGGCATACATTAATGAACCTTTAATTATTAGTTTTTAGCAATTAACCCATTTTTCAAGCAAGTTAAGAGACAACAAATATAAAATTAACAAATTGAAACCACCATCAACCCCTTTCCCAAGTAAGTTAATGGAAAGAAATAACCAATCAATCTCGTAATCAACCCAAATAATTAAATACCAAGAGTAACAATCAATTAATCAAAAGATCAAACAATTCTAAAAATCATGAATATCTAAAACAATGTCGAATTACAATAAAACATTAATATATCATTGTTCCAAAAAAAAAAAGAAAACAAAGTAAAAGAAAGCACTATAGACAAGCCTCCTTCTTCTTCCTTTGAAGACCTTCTTGTACAACCCTCCTTGAATTGAAGAATTCCTCCTTTGGTTTGAGTGATTTGCTATGATGATCAATGAATTCTCCCCTTTTCCTTTGTGTTTTTCATCTATTTATAAGCTTGGGAAGTGCCTAAACTCATTGGTATAATGTTCTTGGCCGAGTAGAAGTTGGAAAGTACTAAAACTCCATAGATTACCAAAAATCGCATAGAAAAATCAAAGCACCACCTCAACTGCAGAGCACAGCCGGCACCGCCTTGGCTCTCGGAGTCGGCACCGGTTATGTTCTGGTTCTCCACTTATGCATCGATTTTTTCTTGATTTCCGTACAATGTATTCCAGAATACAGCCGGTGCCAATTCCACTATGTTCTACTCTGTTTTAACCATTTTTTTCGTCGCCTCAAAATTTGTGTCAACAGTGCATGGCCGGTGCCGATTCCTTTGTCCCAGTCGGCGCCGCCTCTAATCTGTTTCGCTACGTTTTTGCTTCGTTTTACTCCAAAAATCTGAAATAATGAACAAAATACCTTTCCAAGGGTAAAATCTCAAATATGAAGGAATATGATTAATTATTGAACAAAATGTATCACAAAAGAGCCTCAAATAACTAGAAAAAATATAACTAATTTAGCCCCTATCAGCATTCCTTCTCTATCTCTCTTGATGTTCAATCCTTGGCTATGTGGCTGCTTGACCCTCCGCAAGGATTGTTGTCTTCTTTGTACTCCATTTGGCATCTCCTTTAGCATCCATTACTTTACACACCCTTTGGTCCTTGGTTTGTTAAATTAGTTACTTTGAAAATTCTCTTTAATCCTCTTGAATAGCGATCTTACCCAATGAGCCATGAAGTGTGATTCAGTCATTCTTCCCCCTTCTTGAAAATGGCCTTCATGCTTATGATAGTTTACATTATTTTCCCCTTCTTGAAGATGATTCGTCTTTGAATCATTACTTGCATTATAATTCAAACAAGACACTTTGTGTGATGATAAAACTTTTGGCTTTAGATCCTCACCAACTCTTTTGTTTTCTCTCTTCTCAACCCAAGCTCTCAACCTCATTTTACCCCCACTCATTTTATTTTTCTCAACCTCTTGTTTGGCTCTCTTTTGCACCACAGTACTTTGTGTTTGATTCTCCCCTTGCTCTCTCACTCTCATATCTTCTCCTTTTACCTCAAGTTCTTTCATCTTAACCCTTTTCTCTTTTAGCTCTCTCTTTTTTCCTTCGTTTTCTTTTCTCTCACTTTTTTTCCCTCCTTTTTCTCTCTTCTTTTCCTTTCTTTTTCCCTCAAAACATTTTGATCTTTTGTAACCTCACTAGGGGACAATGGAAGAAAGGTAAACTTCTTTCCCTCTTTGCTCAAGGCATAAGTGTTTCTCCTCCCATTGTGCATCACCTCTCTATTATATATCCAAGGCCTTCCTAATAACTCTCCAACATGCATGGGCATTACATCACAAAGTACCTCATCTTCATACTTTACCATGCTAAATGTAACATTGGCTTGTTTGTTCACCTCCACCTCACCAAAATCATTGACCCATTGAAGCTTGTATGGCTTGGGATGTTTCATGGTCTCTATACCCAACTCCTCCACCAATGTAGTACTTATCACCTTTGCACAACTTACACCATCTTTCATTATATTACATGGCCTTTGATTGATTTTACATCTTAAGTACAAAATATTTTCTCTTTGTGAATCATTCATATCCTCAACATCATAAGTACCCAAGACTCTACTAGTAACTCCAATTAATGAATTTCTTTGCTCAACCACATTTTTCCTTTCACCATCTATTCCCTTTTTTGGATTTGTGGCCTCCCTAGAAAATGGTGTTGGTATTTCACTTTTCACAACCTTACATTCTCCTTCTTTGTTTTGTTGATATGAGCTCTCTCCCAATTCATAGTTTCTTGAAGTATTTTTGGGATCTTCATCTTTTGGTACATATTTACTCCTCATCAACCATATCATTATCATGCTCAAGTCCTTCTTTGTTATCATTATATTGGTCTTCACCCCCTTGTATTAATGGACTTTCCCCAACTTCTTCATGTTTTTCCTTACCCCTTTGATTTTGCAATTCTCTTTCTTTGACTTCTTCTTCTATCTTCTTTTCTTTCTCAATTTCTTGTAGCTCATTTTGTTCACTTTTTTCAACCCCTTGCTCTTCTATATTCTTTTCCTCATATTATTTCTCCCACATCTCAAATCTTCTATTCAATTAGCTATATCACTTCCTTAAGGGTTTCTAAGGACAAGTAGATAAAGTGTGTTCATAACTAGAAAAATACTCACAAGAACTCACGTCACTTCTTTGTAACCTATCCCTACTTCTTAGACTTTTCCTTATTAAACAATCACATGTGTCATAGCCATAATCCCAACAAGTAGAACAAACATAATCTTACTTTCTACTCAAACCACTCTTGGAAGAATTTTGTGATGCACACTTTGAATATTTTTGTGGTCCCTCATCATGTTCTTCCAAATACCCTATGCTCTTATAGTCATCCTCTTCATATCTCCAAACATACTCATCATTCCTACCATAACTACTTTTAGTTGAATAAGGCTTTTCATAGAAATCATATCCCCCACTTTCATTCCAACTAGTCATAGTGAACTTTGTTTTCAAGAGAAGTACCTACAAAAATTTAAGTAAAAAATACAAAAGGAATTTCTCACTTCACTTCCTCGCATGTTTACACTCTTTCAATGACACTCTTCTCTCGTGTATAGTCTCTTTTAGCTTTTTATCAAAATGAACTCACCCTCTTGTTTTTTTCACTCTTAATTCCACACTCAAGTTCTTCTCGAAGTCTCCCCAATCCAAATAATTTAGTTCCACTAGCTAAAGTCAACTAAATTCCAAGGGTTCAAGAAAAAGGTAATTCCTAAGAAGAAATGAGCTATCACTAGATGGATAACAAGAAAGAGACTTAATCAATCAAGAATTTTAAGCAATGAGTTGTTACATAAACTCTAGAATTTCTCAAGAAGATGTATAGTGACCATACTAATCAAGCACTATAAGGATTCAAATAAATAGGATACTAAAGAATAGGACTCAAGGTTGGCAATGTTTAATTCAATCCCAAGTATTTCAAGAAGATGTCAATCTAAATATTTAACCCACCAAAAACAAGAAGTATATCAATTAAGTTCAATGGAAGTGAATAATGTAAGCTAAGAACCCTTACAAGACTTTGTAAATACACTTAAGCATTTTATAAAACACTTGGTAGGCAACTAATTCAAATGAGAATTTTCAAATGTGTAGGATACTATCACAAACCTCAAGAGTTCAATTTGATAATTAATCAACTCACTCAAAACAATGATCACACAAGGAGTTCAATAGCTTAAAAAGTTAAATTGATATAAACTAAGATGTACCAATTTGTTTTCCAAGCTATTAAACAATTCACAAGAAAATTTGCTACTAGCAATTAGAAAGTTTAATTCCACAAAAATCAAGTTAACAAGCAAGAAAATCTATAGGGATTCAATAAGCTACGCTTTGGTTGTCATGTAAGCATATTTCTAAGTCACAAGACCACACATCAAGTACTTGGTGTGCAACCTCGTAACTAAAGGATTTCAAAATTTTCAACCATATAACCATTCCAATTATCAAAATTTACAAGTAAATTTCATTCCCAATTATAGACATAACATCAAGGAGCAATTTTACAGCAAATAGAAATCGAAAACTAGAATTTAATAACTCACAAAATCAGTTCAAAGTTGAGTTATGGGATTTTTCTATGTCCAAACCTTTGCAGCAAAAACAACCAAGAAACCTCAAATTTTCTATAATTTCAAACTTCAAATAGCTACCTAAACATCAACCAAACATGTAGATTCAATTTCACAATGAATCCATGGCATATTTTGAAGTTTTCAACTCTCAAAAATCTCAAGAAAATGAGTTACAGGATACAAATTTGCAACAATGGTTTAGATGAGATTTGTTGGGTATCTCAGGCTCGTATCCTATACGGCGTAGCAAAAAATAAACGAGATACCATCCCAAATCACGCTTATGTGTGAAAAATAAGACATAAAGATAATAAAGGTAGTAGCTTTTTACCTTTAACAAAATTTCTTCTTTAAGTTGAGGCGCGATCTAGCAATCCTCTTGTGCAAACTCCATGTGGGTTGAACGTCTAACCACTATAATCACAGTGTGTGATTATCTCTAACAGTAATCCACACAGAAAAATACTCAAGCACCAAAATTTTCTGTGCTAGCAGAAAAAGATGGCGACTAGGGCTTCTCCACGTTTTCAGCAAAATGAGAGAGAGAGAGAGAGAGAGAGAGAGAGAGAGAGAGAGAGAGAGGATCGTGTGTTTTGTGGCTCCTATTTTCGTGTCAATCACATTTGAATTAGGGTTTCGAGCATATCCAATATATGTTCCAAAATCCACTGAAAATCTGAAATTCTAAAAAAATTAGAATTTCCTAATTGTAATTGGAAACATTAAGTTCTCACAATTACAACTTGGACTACAAATTGTAACTAATTATAATTTGTCCACAACAGCTTCACTTTCTCAGAATTAACCCTTCTATATTATCAAATAACATCTTGAGTATATAATCCACTATTGTGTGTGACCTATTAGGTTTTTCAGTCAATAGGTAGTGAATATGAATTAATTCAAATGTCTTTTAGATTAATAATTCATAATTAATTAGAATTAATCCTATTAATTCTAATCAGGATTGGTTTATTAATTCATCAATTAATAAACCCATATTCCCAAATCATGAGCGGTATCTAGCAACATATCATGACCACCCAAGAGTCCAGGAAGTCAAGTGGCTTGACATGAACCATTCAATAACAAACTTCAGTGCAATTAACTCCTTTCACCATACAATATCTCATTCGGTTTGGAGTACGGAATTAATGCCAACTCCTTCTAGAATTAATTCTGGCCCGAATACAATAGTACTTGTACCAGGAACCCACTACTCTACATGTATATCAATTAGAACTATTTCCAATACATAATCGTCTTGGCCAAGGATTTTTCGAGTAGTAATTCCTACAAGTTGCCGTGAGATATTCGCCCCTACTATTAGAAGTGGTGAATTCTTTATTGACCTTCTCAACTACTTTCGTTTACCTCACAATGTACCCAATATCCATCCCATAAGCGGCCCTCAATCGAACTTCGGAGATTAGAACCAAAATACAAAGCTCAGCAAACAAAGAACTTTGGAGATCTCAAGTCTAAGGATACTTGCACGTTTGTTATATTAAGATTATATTACTGGCACTAAATAGTTATCCATGTGATTATCTCAAAGCTAGGTCATCCAATGAACTTATTCCATTAATAAGCATCCATGTGCTAACTTTGAGTATCTCAATATTCACGGTTATGAGAACCACCGCCTGATTAAATCAGGAAGTCTAACACATGCTAGTCTTAACGCATTAATGATATCATGTCTCATTAATACTATGACTAGGGACTATTTAAGTATTAACACCATCCAGTGTAGTAGGAATCTCATAGTATGATCTTTATCATGATTTCTTTAATACAGTGTTGTACTAGGGACTTTATCAAATAGTTATATTACTTAGAGTAAATAAAAAAAATTGTAAGATAAATAATGCATTTTATTAAAATAAAATGGGTCATATACAATGTATAAGTGATTGTCTTTAGGGCACGACACTAACAAGATTTCCACCTTGTTTGTGCTCAAAATCAACAAATATTCATGCCAAATGATTCCTCAAACATCATACCAACATATAAGATCAATTTAACATCAAGTTTAATATTAAGTTCCAAGCATTCAAAAATAGTACAAAAATAAGTAATGCTAAATTTGAGAAAATTCAACAAGCTCTTGAAGAAGGTTGTATATTTGCCCAAAGAAAGTTGTATTAATAAGAATCAACACAACCTTACTCTGATACTAAATTTCATACGAGCTTAGAAGTACTAAAACTTGGAAATTATTCCCAAGAACAAGACCCAAGAATTGGTTACCCAATTCTCTACTAAAATACCCACAAAATAAAAACCCTAGGTGAATAAACAACTAGAAACCAAATTCAAATAGGATTTGACCAACTACTTTAATATCCAAACACCCTTGAATCTACAAAAAATCAAGAACAAGTGGAATGAAGAAAAATAGGCACCCTTCTAGGTTTCCTAACAAGAACCCTAAGTAAGAATAAATCCACCTAATACCCAAGATGAAGAAACAAGTTGGATTAACCAAAAGATTTTAGAGACTCTAAACAAAGGTGGGTCTAATTCCTTTGCTTGGTTTTAAAAAGAAGAACTAAGGAGAAATTCTCCTCTCCAAGAGTTCAACACTCTATTCACTCTTTAAAATCTGAAATCTAAATTCTATTACAAAAGAGGCTATGATGGAGTATATATAGGTCCCAATTTGCCCTAACCAATTAGTAAACTAAAACTAGGAATTAAGTGGCTCTAATACAAGTTTGAGGTCCTATTACATGCTTTTAAATAAGTAAAAACATAATAAAAGTCATAAGGATCAACATAGAAATGTAAAAAACTGAAAGAAGGCAAAATAGGATGATTTTGAGTTGGACCCAACTTGGGCCGGTGCCGATTCGAGTGGTTGACCCAGCGCCAGTTCAATGCTAGTTCAAAGCCCTTTTCAACAAGCTATAGCCGGCGCCAAAGGCAGCCAAATTTGAACTGCCCGATTTTTCTCGGGTGGCTCCATTTCTTCACTATTTTCTTGATGTTTTGCAACCCAAATCTTGTTCTTGACCTTCAAGATCATTTTAGTTGTTTCCTTGACCTTCCAAATAGACTTGAAGTCAAGTTTGTTCCTCCTTAAAGTCACCTTGGATTGCATTCCATCTCTATTTCTCTTGATGTTCAATCCTTGGCTATGTGGCTATTTGACCCCTTACAAGGATTGTTGTCTTCTTTGTACTCCATTTGGGATCTCCTTTTGCATCCATTTCTTTACACACCCCTTGGTCCTTGGTTTGTTAAATTGGTTACTTTGAAAGCCCCCTTTAATCCTCTTAAGTAGCGATCTTACCCAATGAGCCATGAAGTATGATTTGGTCATTCTTCCCCCTTCTTGGAAATGGCCTTCATGCCTATGATGGTTCACATCAATGTTTGAGACTTTAACTTAGAAAAATATTTTATATGTTCATTTAAGTACCAATTTATATACTAAACGTTTTTTTCTTGAGTTGTGAATTTTGGATCACCAAACTTGAATAATTTTTAGGGTGTTTTTCAATCTGGTCCTTGAAAGTTTGATCTTTTCTCAATCAAGTCCTTAATAATAAATTTATTTCAATTTAATCCTTCAAAATATTTTTTTCTTCTCATACTTGTCCACCCATCTAACTTTGTTAGTTTTTTATAGTCAAAGTAGAAAAAGAAAATTAAAGATTAAATTCAATTTAATCCCTATAAGTATGTAACTTTTGTAATTAAGTCCTAAATAATAATAATGAGAAAATAGAAAATATATGAAGATAAAATGGATAAATTTAGTTTCATTATATATTTTTTAAAGTTATTAATATTTAATTACCTTGTTCCATAAAATAATAAAAATAATCTCTACTTTGAATTTTAAGATTCCATAATCTCAAATAATAAGACAAAAAATTATATATTTTTAGGAGTATTTTTGTTCAACTTAAACCAGAAGATTGAAACAAATTGAATAAATTTTGTTTTATTTTTTAATTTAGTTTTTATTTAGTTTCGTAAAATTTGAATTAAATCGACTCAAATTGAAATTTTTATAAAATCACCGTTAGTCAAATCGAACTGGATTTATTTAAACTATACATTGGATGCTCTTAAGAAATATACTTTCTTTGTGTTATTATCATGATATTTAGAATATACAAATTTGGAGATGAATTTTAAAATTAAGACATTCATTTATTGTAAATGTTATGATAATAAGACAAAGAAAATATATTTCTTAAGAGTGTCCAATATTTATTATTGTTGAGGACTTAATTGTAAAAGTTACATACCTATAGAAATTAAATTGAATTGAATCTTTGAGCTTTTTTTACTTTCACTGTTAAAAAACTAATAGAGTTAGATGGAATTATCAGTTTGAGAAGAAAATTAATATTTTGAATAACTAAATTAGAATAAGTCTATCATTAAGGACTTGATTAAGAAAAGTTCAAACTTTTTAAGGATCAAATTGAAAAAATACCCTAATTTTTAATGTTTCTAAATTTTATTTTGTACTTAGAGACTTTGTATTTAGATTCCAATTAATATAAGTTTTAGATGTACTTGTAATATGGAATTAGTTTTGTATTTTCGAGGTTTGACAATCCATTTTGGGGGTGTTGCCATCTCACCCTCAAGTGCAAGGCGTGATAGATATATTTCTTAAAGTAGCAAGAGATATTATATGAAATGTCTTTCTTTTAATAATTTCTTATACATACTAATATCAAGAGCTTTGCGGGCTAGAAGATGTGTAAGAATACCTCTTAAATATGCAATAGGATTAAAGGTAAAAATACCCTTCAAGAATATATACTTTTATAATTCTAAACCTCCTATTTAAAATTCAGTAATTATATATTTCTTAAATTGAAATCTTTTCATATATACTCATAATATTTGAAATTTAACAATAGTACCATTCTTAAATTTAAATTCTTTTAAACATAAATCTTACATTTAAAATTCAATTAAAGTATTCTTTTTAAATTTAAATCATTTCAAATATATTATTCTATCAAGAATTTGACGGAGTACTCCACATTTGACAGTTTAGAAGGACGTGCTTACAATATACTAATTTCTCCGTCCTAAAAAGGATGTTAAAAAATTTTATTTTTATTGTAGCAAAATACTTGTCAATTTTATAAATTAGGAATGTATTTATTACGTATATTCCTAATTTATCCCTCATTCAATTACTCAATAAATATTTGACTCATTAAATATGTGTATATTCCTAATCTGACACTACAAAAAAATTCCTATTTGCGACGGCCAAATCCGTCGCAAATCAAGAGTTGCGACAGAAACGGCCGTCGCAAATAAGAGAGTCGCAAATAAGAGCGTCGCAAACAGCGACGGAAAACTAAATCCGTCGCAAATAACGACACATTTGCGACGACCAAATCTCTAGTCAACCAAATTAATATAAGCAACATTTTGCTACAGAATTGCGATGGATTTTAAAAATTGTCGCAAATCTGTCACAACTTAAGAGGGATTTGCAACGGAATAATTGAAAAATAAAATAAAATGTGGAAAAAATCCATCGCAAATCCGTAGCAAGCTACGATGAATTTGCAACGGAATATTTTCATGGATAAAATAAAATGGAAAAAAGTCCATCGCAAATCCGTAGCAGATTACTACGGATTTGCGGTGGAATAATTACATATTAAAATAAAAAGAAAAAATATCCGTCGCAAATCCATTGTAACTTGAAAGGGATTTGCGACGGAATATTTGAAAATTAAAATAAAATGTGAAAAACGCTGTCGCAAATCCGCAGCAAAGAGCTACGGATTTGTGATGGATAATATACAATGGAAAAAAATTCTATCGCAAATCCAGCAAAAAGCTACGGATTTGCGATGGCATAATTACATATTTAAAATAAACAAAAAAATATCCGTCACAAATCCATTGCAACTTAAGAGGGATTTGCAACGGAATTTTTGGAAATTAAAATAAAATGTGGAGATTGTCGTCGCAAATCTGTCTCAAGTTGCGACGGATAACACAAAATGGAAAGGCGTCCGTCGCAAATCAGCAATAGATTGCTACGGATTTGCGACGGAATAATTACATTAAAATATATTCATCACAAATCTGTAGCAACTTGAGACGGATTTGCGACAGAATAATTACAAATAAAAAAAATTTAAAAAAATCCATCGCAAATCCGCTGCAAGTTAAGACCGAATTTGTGTTAGAATTAATTTTAAATAAATAAATTTAAAAAACCCGTGACAAATATTTAAGCTATTTTTCTCTTAAATATCAAATATGTAATGTTTTTTAACGTGAAAAAAATCTAATAAAACAAATAAAATTTTGAAACCAATAATAAATTACAACATGCCAAATTATAAAATAAAACTACAATAATTCAAACATGTGTATACACATAATTATCACAATAGATAAATAATGTAAAAAATACAATCATGTAGCTAAAGGATTAGGAGCACTAGCTGAAGGATGAGCAGGAGGACCATCAAACCTAGTACTAGGACCGGGGTGATGATCAGCTGGGGAAACAAAAAAATCATCGTTCTCGTCCTCATCCTCGTCCTCATTCTCATCCTGCGAAGGTGAACCAAAAATCGTTTGTGGTACGGAGAGGCACAGTGCATGTGACGATGATGAGGTATCAGAAGGATGAATATGTTGGTCCATTCCAACACCTCCAGAAGACTATCCATGGCCAGACATCCTAATTTTGAAATAAAAATATTTAAATTTCAAACATATATATAATATATATGTAGAACAAGTTATAAATGTAAATTTATAAAAAAAATTTGACAAAATCTCCCCTATAAAATGGTCATTTTTCAGACATTAATGCCACATTTAAACATATTCCAAGTATCATCAACACATTAAACACACAAAACATATTCAACAAAACCTGTATAAAAGAACACATTTTCCATTACAAAAAATTAATTGGCAATAGATAAATTGGAATATGTAGAAACTTGGCCATTTATACAACTTGAGAAAGAAAAGGTTTGCTATTTTTTTTTTCTTTCAAAATGGCTTCATTCTTGCACATAAGTTTCTAACCTTTTCCGGCCTAATTGCTTTCTAACCTGAACAAGGTTTTCAGTTCAAAGAAATGAGGTTTTTAGTTCAAGAGTTGAATTGTTTGAGAGATCTTAGGAGGTTTTCCGGGAATTTTATTTTCAAATTTGAAACATTTTGAAGGGCGAGTGCATGATTCTTCCTTTGTCAATGGATCAAAGCCATCACATGTGAGGAAAATTTATGTGTTCATCTTGTTACTGAAAAATAAATAGAACTCCTACTGACAATATGCTGCATAAAGCTCTCATCTAAACAAACAAAGAAAGAAAGAACTTTGTAACATAAACTCTATATATTAGAGGGCCAATTACTGGTCTCCACTAATAGACAATTACTTTTTCACTCTCATAGAATTCAGGCATGAGATAACAGGATAAATAGGTTGTTCTGAATACAGAAACAAAATCCTAATGTTGCTAGCTTCCTTTGTAAGAAGAACCTAGAAGTGGCAAGTTGATTGGAAACAAAGCTTTGAGCAAAAATCTGTAATAGGAAACCAGATTTTCAATGAGATTTTCAACACAACAGAAACTTGTAATGGAAAACTCGTTTCCAATTTGGAGCTGGTTATGCATGTGACCAAACACAACCATTTATATGCCAATAACAACAACAAAAATTATGCTCCAAATAATGAAATGTGTGTTCTTTTATACAGCTTTTGTACATGTTTTATTTCCTAAAAAGGAAGACATCTATAATAAAAAGTCAATGTCAACAACAACAATTAATTTAAGGGTAATCACCCATTACCCAGGAGGAGTGATCACCTATCACTCGTGGAGAATGATCACCCATCACTCACGGGGAGTCAGTTTATATATTACAAAAAAATATATCTTTGGAAAAGCAAAGAATACCTGCGGAAAAGAAAATAGTAAGCATTTACTAACAGTTAACTATATTTATAATTAAAAAAAAAAAAGAGCATACCTATGGAAAGGCAAAGAACACCTGTCGAAAAGAAAATAGTTAGCATTGACTCATGCTTAATTGTATTTTTTTTTAAAAAAAAAAAAGTATACATGTATCAAGTTTATGATCTTCTCAAATTTTCTTTTCATTAAGAAGATGCTTA